>MU966918.1:132700-163084 GCA_036418165.1 Cooperia oncophora | reverse complement strand
GTCATAGAGCCAATTTCTAGCCAACTGGCATTTGATGTTCTCCTTTGGTGCGTTCACCAGCAGACTTCTTTGGCTAGATCTGCCCTTTCTAGGCACTGCAGCATTGCTGTGCTGATATGATCCGAAATCATCATACTCTATATATAAAGCAGAAGTTGTCTGTCCGTTTGTCGGACCAATAGGAGAATAGGCTCCGCCCACAATGGGCGGGGCCTATATTCAGCTGAGCGGTGTCCTCTTGAAAACGTCAACAAAACACTTAAACGCCGTCAACTTTGGGATGGGGGGTGAGGGCATGTTGAAAATATACCGAATACACACAAACAGCCTCGCACACTAGACGGGGCGTGCACCGAAGTGAGTAGTGCCAACGACAAAAATTCGTAAAATTCCTCCGGAAGATCACAGGGACCCGGGACAAAATCATTCTCTATGCACCACGTTAGACTACACCCACAATGGGCGTGGGGGCATACCCGAAGTGAGCGGGGCGTTTGTTCGGGCGGGCGGGGCCTAACGCAAATCTTCAAAATTCAGACCCGGAACTACTCGGGCAGCGGGAAAACGGACTCGAGTAAAAAGTGGGCAGGTAGATAAACAGAAGGAGGCACACCCGAACTGGGCGTTGGAAAGAGCCCGGCAGATTGCAGTCGGCGGGCGTTTGTCTGGGTAGGCGGGGACCAAGTAAAAATTTCGAAGTTCGAACCCGGAACCCCGAGCAGCGGGAAAACGTGGAGTAAGAAGTGGGTCGAGGTTGATTCGATCGATTTTTGCGAGCAGTGTTTGGATGAACCAGCTCTGTGATCGACTCGAATTTTGTTACAGAAAATTCGAGTGGGCTGCATTCTATGGGGAGGGGGGGGGGCGAGGGACGGGTAAGTGAAGAGACACCCCAGCGGATGAGATGTGCGCCGAGTCGGCGGACGCCTGCTGCAAAAGTTCATAATATAGTCGCAAGGCAAGTGAGAACAGCAGTGAATATGAGGTCATAATAATTCATAACTTACTACCAATTTTTTGCATTTATTTATTTGTTTATTTACCTGCTATTCATTCTACAACAACTCAAATACACATATACTTCCACTTCAGTTCATCCACTACCGGCATTCCACCCCTCGCCTTTACGAAAATTTATAAACCAAATTTGAAACGGTAATGTTCTGGAATTGCAAAAAAAAAAATTTCTGTAGCGAAGGCGGGCGATCCGACTCACTGGCCCTCAGTTTGGATGGCCGGGGACCCACTTCACACGCATAAGGAGGATCGCCCGCCGAAGGCGGGCGATCCGACTGGCCCTCAGTTTGGATGGCCGGGGACCCACTTCACACGCAACTGTAAATGATAATTTTAAATACTTATCCTCGCATCTGTTTGGAAAAAGCCTTGGCGCTCGGTCGCCTCGTACCCGTGCTGTGTAGCCGTTGAGATTGGCTGTTTGCTGGCCAAGCTCTTGGCTCTGCTCGCTCCTCGTCAATGCCCAGTGCTAAAGCTGTCTTGGACATGTTACGTAGAACTTCACGTTTCACCGCTCTCGGGTGCGCTTGCATGAATAATGATGTTCCTTGAGCTACCTTTCCTATACCATTGCACATTAACGTGCCGTTGTGCACCCTAGCAAAGAAATGCTTTAATGTAAGATTTCAGCAAGTATAGTGAAACAGCTAAGCACTGCATCTGAATGTGTACAATGATATAATTAAATGTTGTATATTCCTTAGCATGTTTAAGCAAAAGCAAGCGAGTGAACAAAGAATGAAATTCAGCATGCTAACACACAACAGTATGTCGACGCCGGGTGGATGCACGTCCTAGGCACACCCTGTACGGTTGCATCATGCAGAACAGCATGATTGTTTCCTTTTTTGGTCTGGAGATCCTTTTACGGGGAAGTTTTCGTGAGTTATGTTATATTTAATGTGATGTTCAATATTCATTTGTAATTTGGGAAATTTTGATAGAGCTGGAATTATTAGTCTTGTTGCAGGCGGCAAATTCGCCGACTTTCCCATTGGGCGCCTGCTAGGAAGGTGGCATGCGGAGCTCTGCCTTCCGATCAAAGATCAGGGCACATCGTTGTTGGGGATTCCCAACAAGGGGGGGGGGTCGTATTCGGTCGCTGTGGGAGGTCCACCAGACTGGACACAAGAGCGCCGACCAGGAGATGATGGATCAGCTGGGAATCGAAATCCAGGTAACTGCACTTACTTTCTTATTCTATGTGAAATTTGTTCGGCACTTTCTTAGCTTTGTCACTAAAAGCTCAATCTGCGGGTTCCTATACGAAGTTATTGTGCTCTGTTTCACTGTGCCTGTGAACACTGTGTATTCTTCAATCCCAGCCTTGAGCAGCTAGCCTCCCCGTAGGCCCTGACATTCTAGCAGCCTCTTTCAGTCGAACCAACGCTGCCCTGTTGGTGCAACTCTCGGGTTCAAAAAATGTGCTCCATAGGCCGCGTTCATACCGTGCGACGTCTTTTGCGTAAGTTGCGTAAGTTGCGTAAGCTGCGTAAGTTGCGACTGAAGAACACATACGTATCGATCCAAAGAAAGCTGCGTAAGTTGCGTAAGTTCGTAAGCTGCGTAAGTTGCGTAAAGCTGGACAGTTGCGTAAGCTGCGTAATTTGCGTAAGCTGCGTAAGTTGCGTAACCGACGACAACTTCGAGAAGAATAGATACGTATCGATCGGTTAGCTGTCGTCGGTTACGCAACTTACGCAGCTTACGCAACTTACGCAACTTACGCAGCTTTCGTTGGATCGATACGTATGTATTATTCACGAACCAGTCGCAGCTTACGCAACTTAACTTACGCAGCTTTCGTCGACGTTGACGTCGACGTCGCACGGTATGAACGCGGCCATACTTGTTATCCATACTTGCAAGAATGGCAAATGTGGGGCACATTTTTCGAATGTCATAATCATGCAGCCGGCTCTGAATTGGTCGCGTTGACCTCTTGTGACCGTATTCCTCCACACCAGATCTACGTTCACGCTGTGGACAGGTTATTTGAAGGTGCAGTAGTGAAGAAAAATGCCACTCGCTCATTTTCTTCTCCTTTTATTCACTGCCTCACACGAACGGTTGTAGCTGGGATAGTCATTATGATTCATAGTGTACCTGGAGAAAGTCATGATCAGTCAAGCACCGGTGCGATCTCACGAGATCACATTCCATTTCAGGCACCCCCCGAACGTGCTCAAATTCAAAAACTGCTTCTCCGTGCAACTAGTACTCGAGCACGTCCGGTGAGCTGCTCAAAACTTCTCTTACAGTCTCCGACCGTACTGCTTAAGTGCCTTGTTTCTTAGGGTGGAACTCTGGAGGAAGTACCTCATGAAGAAAGGGCGCTTCGACGGATTTCCATCATCCCTGGTACGAAATTGATTCGATTGATGGAATCATTTCTTCGCTCATGGCTCGAGCACAGTGCCATTTTGAGGACTCTATAGTGCTCCTCTCTTCAGTTTGTGCGGCAGATAGCGAGCGCCCCCAGCTACTGCCACAGAAAATTGGTCGTGCATCGAGACGTGAAGCCGGCTAACATATTAGTCGGCTCTAATGGTGTTTTGAAGCTTGCCGATTTCGGCTTCAGCGATGTGATCACACCAGGTACACTAATAGCTCTTACTTATTGGGTTGCTCTATATTTACTGTGCGATTCTTAGTAGGCAGCTGTATCTGGTTTCAGAAAAATAAACTAAAGGGACGAGAAACTTATGCTCAGCTTAATACTAGCAAAGGTACATTCTAATGCTATTTGCTCAGACCCTGCCTATATGTACTTCTCTTTAGACGGAGCCACTGCCACGCTTTTAGAGTAGCGTCTCATGGTTGATGACATGGTCAGTGCTGTCGAGCATCCGTACTTTTGGAACACCGATAACGGTAAGTTCAGTAATGTCGCACCTTCTTTACATCTGGACGTCACTAGGGTTTAGTCATATCTTTACATCTGATACTCACTGCTGAACCTTGCAATGGCACCTCTGATCAAAGACAAACTCTGCCGTTGTATATTTTGAATTGTTCAATCACGGACTTGTAGTCGCTGATTGACCGTCCTGGAAAGCAGAAGGAGAACAGCAGAGAGAGAAGAATGTGTGATACACCATGTATGTCACCCTTTCCGCAACGTGCTGTCATTTACCTGTTTCTAGGTTGTGAAGCCTTTATGCGATCTTCTACATCCTGGTACCGAACGGGAACCAAATTACGATGCGTTGCTCACTCTGACTAACCTAGTGAGTCACCCTGCTCTATTCCTATAATAATTATCGGTTTCTATATGGTTCTTCAAATGTTGTTTTGTTAATGCTTAATGTCTGAAATTCCTAGCGCTCCAATTATGTTGGCCTCTCTGGAATCCCCTTGAGTCTACATTGAAGTGGAGCATTTTAGCGGTACAGCTCGAATACCCCTCCCCCCGCTCGCACATAGGGTTTGGTTTTAATACCCCTGGTTTGCCGTTTACCCCTAGAATCAGACAAATTTCGTCAAATTCGCTTTAGCTGTCATGACTTTGAATGCCTCTAGTGCTTTGTACCAAACCAGTCGCCTCGCCGGCTGACGCCGGCGTGGCTCCTTCTGATACGGCCCGGCTGCGCCGGGCGGGCGCGGCTTCGCCGCGCGTACCTTCTTTCACATATTTCTAGACTCAACTGATATCCGCCTTTTGTTCTGTACTCCACTTTTTCCGGTGTCTGAAGTTGATGCGACAAAGCCACGTCATACGATCCAGGCGAAGGGGTGCAGTGAGAGAGTTGGGCGCTGACTGGCCATGCTAGAACATGTTACACTATCTTTAAGAGGGCACAGACCAGCAGACGCGACGTGGCTTTCGCTCCGTTGGAGAGTTGCCCCACTCGAGGCCCACAGGGCCGCTCCTATTCAATGTTATTGAATTTTGAAATTGAATTTAGTGCTCTCGAATGGAATCGTTACTTGTTTGTTTTGTTGTGTGTTGCTCAGTGATCATTGTGGTGCCTTAGACATGATCCTTAACTTACTAATATGTGATCTGATTGTAAGAATACAATGTGTGCATAAATTTATACAATTTTTTATGAAACAAGTACCCTGTGCATCGCATGGGAACGCACGGTTCATACCGAATCAGATGCGTATTTTGCAAATATATTGAAATCTTGGCAAAAAACCGTTAATCGATGGAAACGAAAGCAATGACAGTTGCGCGTAAGTGAATCACGGAATCAGCAATGTTCGCTTCGTACTGGAAGCGAAAGGGCTGACGACGTCTGGCATTACTTGTGAGATTGCGTCTTTGCATATAGCTTCGCTCCATCTGGAAGTTACTGCTAGATATAATTCTGAGCTTTTGAACCATCAGAATGAAAAAAAGTAGTGCAATTAGCAAAGGACAAGAAAAATAGCTAGTATGTTTGGATGGTTATGATGAGGTTAATGTCGTGGGCCAGGAGACCGGTGGCGCCACGCAGGGTTATGCATGGCGTCGTGTTGCACCTCCATATACAGTACGTGGGAAAAGTGTAGGAACGGTCCGAAATTCGGTCCCAGAGTTGCTAATTTTTTCATTGGCATGTCCTCATATAGGATACCACAACGTGAAGCAAGTCCGTAGCTACGACTTGTCGAGCTTATAGACTGGTTCGCTGCGGTTCGTGTGGCGTGTGCGCCGTCCGCATTTGGCGCGGCGCCAACCGTTTTTTTCTCTTCCTTTCGTTCGGCAAGCGACAGGACTGTATCATATCGTTCGTGTCAGTCGTTTCTCACACCTGCTGTCACTTACCCGCTTTAAGTGCAAGGACGGGAGAAATAGTTGTCACCTGGAAATTGTGAAATGTTAAGATGAGGATGCATAGGCTGAGGCGTGAGTCAGGAGACCTTTTTGCGGCGTCATGCAGGAAATGGCGACGTTTCCATATACGAAGGATGTTATTGAGGGACGCTCATGAACGGTCAATCCCTTTTGGACACCACCTTCAGGCATATTTCTACAAAATTACTCGTTTAACAACTGGGGTACTGTGAGTAAGTGAAGATGAGGTGCTTGCAAAGTTGGAGAAGAGGGGGTAGCCGGCACTAAGACCTAGGACGATGTCACGCCCACTTTTCTACTGTGCGCCCTATGAGAGATAGCATTGATGAGGATTGAATAGCGCAGGTTAACCCTGCACGCTGAACCGCTCCCAAACTGCCGCTATCTGAAAGAAGTGCGGCCGCTGTGAATAGTGAAAGTCGATGGTTATTCCAAATAAACGTGAAGCTTCTATGAATGGTCCGGCCTTGGGAAACCCAGGAAAAGATAAAGTTTTGCTTGACAACAGAGGTCATTGCTCCGAAGTTGACCTCTCAGTTCTAGAACTTTGGAAAAGTTAACCAACTTTATCGTACCAGCACACCTGCTCAACATTTTGGTATAGTGTCTGGCTAGTTTGCAAGAGTAGTGTAGCTTGTAATATTAGGAAAGTGAATAAATATAGAAATGTGTCGACGGTTCGTAATACGATTCAGCTGCTCTGGACTTATGGCACCTTCGGACCTCCCTGTCCGACAGTAAATTGGAAAATTTTTTTCAAACTTACCTGCAACAACAAGTGCGCAGTTACTATCTACTTAAGCCCCACAGGTAATACGGCAATTCACCAAGAACACTGACGCGGAATTCCGGACTCATCGTTCTGTTTGTGCCAGATCAGGTTGTTATGGTGGAAAAACTTTACTGGCCGACGTTTCGGCTGGGCCCATAAGCAATTCGATACCTTGTATGCTTACCTATCATGCTTAACGTCGGGTTTCAGTTACTACTTGGGCTCAGTTGCATCATCACTCAATTAACAACTAATCGACAACATCCTGGGCAGCGAAGCGCTTTACCTCGACTCCACAATCACTCGCCCACTCAGCAATAAATATGGGAGCTATGCAACTGTACCCCAATTTTCCCAATACAGGCCGGATCTTAATCGACTTTTTTTTCTACGGGGCAGATTTGGCTGAATGTTGAGTTTAAGGGGCACTTCGACCTCTTGAACACGAATATCACATCCACTTGGCCTGGAAGTGCCTGGCGCGCGCGTCAAAAACTTGAAATCAGCAAGCTCGTTAAAAACTTGTACTCAGGAGTAGTTTGACCTCCTGAACACGTATATCATCCACCCGAAAAACCCGCCTGGCACTCGCGCCACACGCGCCGGGTACACTAGGTCACTAAATCCGCTGACAACTTGCACCCAAGGGTAGCTTGACCTCTGAACCCGAATATTACATCCGCTTGGCCTGAAAACGCCTGGCGCCTGTACTGGCGGTTCAGTGGTCTTGAATACAGACGAGTGACCAGTCAACCTTTATCTGGTTATGCAGCAATGTAAATGTAATGGGGCTACGCCCACGCCTCGAAGCCTCGGAGACGGGGCGTAAGGGAAGGGGGTCTGTTATCGCCATGTGGCGATGACATTCCGCCCGCCGCGAGGGAACAACATTTGAAGAAACATAAATATTAATATACATGCACAAAAGAGATCGCGATTAGTTGTCTTCTCTTCAGTCTGATAACAGCGTCTGCTAATCTCTTGTTGCTCGCGGCGAATTTCCGTGGATGCTGAGCGACGGTGGGCAGGCGGAAGTGCGGCGAGAGCTGGAACGACGGTGACGACATGGAGTAGTCGAACAGCGAAGAGGATGGCGACAGTGAATAAGGGGGGCCTGGGGGTGGGGATGAAGGTCGCCTCAGTGTCGAGGCCTCTTCACTCCTCCAGCCTGCAGCATCCTGCGGGAGCAGAGGAAGGAGTTGGGTCGAGACCACAATTCTCGCACTTCACTCGGCACTCGCAGCACTTCCTTTGCAAAAGGGGATTTTGGTGTCTGGATTAAGGTGCCCTGGAGATATCGATCGAACAGGGGGCATTCTCTTGATAAGGCAACGTCCGCGGATATAACTCGGGCGATGTTGAAGGCGATGAAGGTATCTAAGGTCTGACATTATTGCTATGTGCATGCAGCAAGAGCTATGTACATTGTGCAGTTAGTTGTCTGTTATTGTTTTCCTTACACACGCTACGTTTTGACTCGTTTTTTTTCGATTTGACTCGTTTTTTTGAAGTTTTGATAATAAGCAATGCTGAATACGTACTTGTTTGATCGTATCACATGCTGACGTTCTCACTATGAGCTTGTTTTCCTCTCATATGGTTGGCACAGTGGGAAAGTGCCTTCCACAAATGTCTGAGCACAGCTGAAATGACGGAGTTGGCTAGGGAAATCATATAGGATTAGCATAGGGCCACGCAAGTAAGTTAAGGCTGCTAAACCAAGTATTGAGCTGAGCGCAGCTAACGCTAACAGTGGTCTGTAATGGTATTTTATAGAGGTTCGATATTAGGTAAACTAATGCCATTGAACCACGGTGTTTTAGAGGTACTCCGTATGCTTTAATGTCAAAGACTGTGTCTTGCGGATCAAGGATGTAGTAGTGTAGGGTACCATTCACCAGAAATTTTGTCGGCCTATCAGAGCAATGAGCATTGCATTACTCATGTACTGTAGGATGATTAAAGTGGGGAATGAACTCATTCTCTTCATCTGAAGGTCCGCATTTTAACCACAAATTCTGAGATTGGCAAGTAAACTGTTACCGTGGCCTCAACTGATCATACTCTGTATATAAAGCAGAAGTTGTATGTGTGTTTGTCGGACGGACCAATAGGAGAGCAGGCTCCGCCCACAATTGACGGGGCCTATATTTAGCTGACAATCATACTCTGTATCATACTCTATATATTAGGTTGGTCGAAAAGTCCTGCGACACTTTGACCAATTTTTGGGTCTAAATTTTCAGTCACTAAAAGACATCTCCAATCTACAAGGTAATCACCACTAAGGACTAGGACTAGTGCCCTTCTTTTGCACAGCTTCTCATTTCCATTCTTATAGAACTACGGCAACTATGATAAGAAGAAGAGGTGGACCTCATTTTTGAGTAGACGTCGATTTTCGGAATTTTTGCCTTCTTAAGGATGCGGTAGGGATCAAAAAAGGTAGTAGTTAGAGACTGCTAACTTTGATGAATAAGCTGGGTATGGTCGCATTCTCAGATCAAGATCCACGATCTTTTGGTGTGGCCTGATCCTAACATGCGGTCTTCGCATTGCCGAGCGGTAGAGAAAAATTGAGTATTTTTGAAGAATTCAAGCGTGACGTCATCCATGTTGTGAGGTTGGTTAGAGTGGACTGTAGTCCTTACCGTTATGCTAGTATCCAGAGATACCGCTTTGAAGTCCCACCAATAACCTACTGAAATCTTTATCCCATGCACATCTGCTTTTGGCTGTGCAATCTACTTTTCTCTCTGAGAGATCCTGCGAGGAACATGTGCAAGATGTACGCAAGGACCCCACCACTCTCTACCAACCACAAGATCTCACAAATGTTCCTCCAGTGTGTACAAGGAAAAAAAAACTCAGTCACGGTCATTCGGGTATGACTTGTCAGAGGGGTTCAACTCATGAGACATCCTTCATAAAAATTTTTTCCAATAACCGAGAGTGCGGAGAAGCATGGCAGTTGTCGGTTAGGTGGAGCCTAGAGAGGTTGCCAACTTACTGGTGGTTACGTTCGGCTGCGCCTCAAGAAGCTTGAGTAAAGGGCCGTCATTCTGTGCTGGTGGCCGACCTATACATTGCCTACTTCCGAGTTGAATAAGTCCAGCCTGGAAGCGCTGATGCAAAAGGAACTCTCTGCTATGGCAAGCGATATCCTTCCTCAAGACAACGTAAGTGTCAGCTTCCTCGACTACGGCGGAGTGGCCCTAGAGGAACTCATAATATGGGACAGGTCGAAAAGTACCTCGACCTCTGGGGACTTTTAAGCTTTGAAAACTTCCTCAAAGTCATGATATACCCATGTGCAGAAACCCCAGAGGACACTCTCCACTAATCAGGGATAAAAACATCCAAAATGATTTTTGGTCTTTTTCTAGAACAATTTAATCAAAGTGTCGCAGGACTTTTCGAACAACCTAATATAAAGCAGAAGTTGTCTGTGTGTTTGTCGGACGGACCAATAGGAGAAAGGCTCCGCCCACAATGGACGGGGCCTATATTCAGCTGACAATCATACTCTATATATAAAGCAGAAGTTGTCTGTGTGTTTGTCGGGCGGACCGATAGGAGAACAGGCTCCGCCCACAATGGACGGGGCCTAATTTAGCTGACAAGGGAACCCCAACAGGTCGATCCGGCCATTTACAATGAGATGTATATATATATGGACGGGTCTTGAGCCGCTGAATCCAAATCTGCCCTCCGATTTTGCGGAACGATTCTCTGAAGGGAGTTACGGACCATTTAATCTTTGCTGTGTTTGCACAAGCTGACCAGGAAAAGGCCAATACGTCAGCTTGGCCATTTGCAACGACATGTACATCATTGTACTGATGGATTACTGGGTGCGGCCAAGTTTTCCATAAGTGCACATTATGCAGTTTTCCATGTAACAGCTTCGGTCATAGAGCCAATTTCTAGCCAACTGGCATTTGATGTTCTCCTTTGGTGCGTTCACCAGCAGACTTCTTTGGCTAGATCTGCCCTTTCTAGGCACTGCAGCATTGCTGTGCTGATATGATCCGAATATCATCATACTCTATATATAAAGCAGAAGTTGTCTGTCCGTTTGTCGGACCAATAGGAGAATAGGCTCCGCCCACAATGGGCGGGGCCTATATTCAGCTGAGCGGTGTCTTGAAAACGTCAACAAAACACTTAAACGCCGTCAACTTTGGATGGGGGTGAGGGCATGTTGAAATTATACCGAATACACACACAAACTAAGCCTCGCACACAATAGACGGGGCGTGCACCGAAGTGAGTAGTGCCAACGACAAAAATTCGTAAAATTCCTCCGGAAGATCACAGGGACCCGGGACAAAATCATTCTCTATGCACCACGTTAGACTACACCCACAATGGGCGTGGGGGCATACCCGAAGTGAGCGGGGCGTTTGTTCGGGCGGGCGGGGCCTAACGCAAATCTTCAAAATTCAGACCCGGAACTACTCGGGCAGCGGGAAAACGGACTCGAGTAAAAAGTGGGCAGGTAGATAAACAGAAGGAGGCACACCCGAACTGGGCGTTGGAAAGAGCCCGGCAGATTGCAGTCGGCGGGCGTTTGTCTGGGTAGGCGGGGACCAAGTAAAAATTTCGAAGTTCGAACCCGGAACCCCGAGCAGCGGGAAAACGTGGAGTAAGAAGTGGGTCGAGGTTGATTCGATCGATTTTCGCGAAAGTGCTTGGATGAACCGCTCTGTCATCGACTCGAATTTCGTTACAGAAAATTCGAGTGGGCTGCATTCTATGGGGAGGGGGGGGGGCGAGGGACGGGTAATGTGAAGAGACACCCCAGCGGATGAGATGTGCGCCGAGTCGGCGACGCCTGCGCCAAAGTTCATAATATAGTCGCAAGGCAAGTGAGAACAACAGTGAATATGAAGTCATAATTATTCATAACTTACTACCAATTTTTTGCATTTATTTTTTTTGTTTATTTACCTGCTATTCTTTCTACAACAACTCAAATACACATATACTTCCACTTCAGTTCATCCACTACCGGCATTCCACCCCTCGCCTTTACGAAAATTTATAAACCAAATTTGAAACGGTAATGTTCTGGAATTGCAAAAAAAAATTTCTGTAGCGAAGGCGGGCGATCCGACTGGCCCTCAGTTTGGATGGCCGGGGACCCACTTCACACGCATAAGGAGGATCGCCCGCCGAAGGCGGGATCCGACTGGCCCTCAGTTTGGATGGCCGGGGACCCACTTCACACGCAACTGTAAATGATAATTTTAAATACTTATCCTCGCATCTGTTTGGAAAAAGCCTTGGCGCTCGGTCGCCTCGTACCCGTGCTGTGTAGCCGTTGAGATTGGCTGTTTGCTGGCCAAGCTCTTGGCTCTGCTCGCTCCTCGTCAATGCCCAGTGCTAAAGCTGTCTTGGACATGTTACGTAGAACTTCACGTTTCACCGCTCTCGGGTGCGCTTGCATGAATAATGATGTTCCTTGAGCTACCTTTCCTATACCATTGCACATTAACGTGCCGTTGTGCACCCTAGCAAAGAAATGCTTTAATGTAAGATTTCAGCAAGTATAGTGAAACAGCTAAGCACTGCATCTGAATGTGTACAATGATATAATTAAATGTTGTATATTCCTTAGCATGTTTAAGCAAAAGCAAGCGAGTGAACAAAGAATGAAATTCAGCATGCTAACACACAACAGTATGTCGACGCCGGGTGGATGCACGTCCTAGGCACACCCTGTACGGTTGCATCATGCAGAACAGCATGATTGTTTCCTTTTTTGGTCTGGAGATCCTTTTACGGGGAAGTTTTCGTGAGTTATGTTATATTTAATGTGATGTTCAATATTCATTTGTAATTTGGGAAATTTTGATAGAGCTGGAATTATTAGTCTTGTTGCAGGCGGCAAATTCGCCGACTTTCCCATTGGGCGCCTGCTAGGAAGGTGGCATGCGGAGCTCTGCCTTCCGATCAAAGATCAGGGCACATCGTTGTTGGGGATTCCCAACAAGGGGGGGGGGTCGTATTCGGTCGCTGTGGGAGGTCCACCAGACTGGACACAAGAGCGCCGACCAGGAGATGATGGATCAGCTGGGAATCGAAATCCAGGTAACTGCACTTACTTTCTTATTCTATGTGAAATTTGTTCGGCACTTTCTTAGCTTTGTCACTAAAAGCTCAATCTGCGGGTTCCTATACGAAGTTATTGTGCTCTGTTTCACTGTGCCTGTGAACACTGTGTATTCTTCAATCCCAGCCTTGAGCAGCTAGCCTCCCCGTAGGCCCTGACATTCTAGCAGCCTCTTTCAGTCGAACCAACGCTGCCCTGTTGGTGCAACTCTCGGGTTCAAAAAATGTGCTCGCAGCTAACGAGAGCAGGAAAGGGGCAGCGGAACAAGTAAGTAAACCTTTATATAAACATTAGGTTGTCGCATCTATAAGGAGTTTGTGAACTTTCAGGCAAAAAGAGCTCTCGCAGCTGCTGAGAAATTTGGTATCATTAGACCTACCGACAGAGAGCTGTACGAGCGGACTAATAAAGTTTCGACGATACCAGAAGAGTAGTAGTAATTTCAACTGTACCCCACTTACTTGACTGATGCCTCTGCTTTAATAATATAGTTCTCTTTAAGAATTTTGCAATGCTATTGTTTGATCACTAATAAGATCTTCAGGAAGCGCTATGTGTCTTGGGATGGGCTACTTGTTTAGCGAGGCTTAGCCATGCATGTTCTGATGAGACAAAGCCATCTCCTGTAGGTGAGAGGGTGCAGTGAGAGAGTGACATGCTGACTTAGCCATGTCAGAACATGTTACATTCTCTCGGTGATAGAATACAGACGAGCAAATATGACGTGGCTTCGCTTAGCTGGGAAGTTTTTCCACTAGAGGCACACAGCGCCGTTCCTGTTCAGATTGATTGAAGGAAGTTGTTACTTGTTTGTTTTGTTGTGTGTTGCTCAGTGATCATTGTGGTGCCTTAGAGCATGATCCTTAACTTACTAATATGTGATCTGATTGTAAGAAAATAATGTGTCCATAAATTTATACAATTTTTCTTTGTGAAACAAAGAAAACAAATAAATAAATGAATACTCTGAGCATAGCATAGAAACACACGGTTCATAACAGCTGAGATGTATATTTGGCAAATGTATAGAAATGTTGGCAAAAAAATCGATAATTGATGTAAACGAAACAATGACAGTTGCGCATAAGTGAATCACGGAATCGGCAATGTTCGCTTCATATTCGAAGCGAAAGGGCAGTGACGACGTCTGGCACGACTTGTGAGATTGCGGCTTTGCGTATAGCTTCGGTCCATCTGAAATTTCCTGCTAGGTACAATTCTGAACTTTTCATGCATCAGTAAGAATCAGTCGTAAACTTATCAACTGAAATGATGTACGACGTAAGATGAGTATGCGTAGAATAAGGCGTGGGTCAGGACATCCTTTTTGCGGCGACAGCAGTAAAAGGCTCAGCGCCCTTATATGTACAGCTGAGCGAACTTCATGAGGGATGTTGTTGGGCTGGTGGCTTTGATAAGGGCGCCTATGAACAGTTAATCACTTTTCGTTATCAGCTTCACACTTCACACAATACTACAAAACTGCTCGGTCATCAACGGGGGTACTGTAAGCAGATGAAGATGAGGTGCTTGTGCATTTAGAGAAGTTTAGTCAGCCGGCAGTAAGACGTAAGACGATGTCACGCACACTTTTCCACTGTTTGCGCCCTACATAATAAGTAGCGACTGGTGGAGATTAATTAGCGCCGGTTAACGCTGCCCGCTGACCCTTCCAACTGCGCTGCTGAAGAAGGCCGCCAGTGTTAACAGTGATTATTCCAAAATTCAAATGTGAACCTCCTATGAATGCTCGGATGGTGAAACGCGCCAGTTCCGGATAAGGTTTGCTTGGGAAGGAGGACATTGTTCCGTTGTTGACCTCTCAGTTCTGGAACTTTGGAAAAGCTAGCCACCTGTAGCATACCAGCTCATCTTTTTGGTAGAGGTATCGATTAGTTGTCAAGAGATCAAAAGTAGTGTTACTTGTAATATTACGAAAAAGAATGAATAGAAATGTGGCGACGTAACCACGTTAGCTACTCCTTACTTTTGGCACCTTCTGGCACTTGACACCCCTATCCGACAGTAAGTTGGAGATCTTTTTCGAAGTTACCACAAAGTGCAACGACAAGTCCGCAGTTACGCTCTAATTAAGCCCCATAGGTAATGCAGTGCATCACAAGTGTACTGATGAGGAACTGTCTAATGCCTTTGGTTTCTTTCTAGAGTTCTACTGTGAGTCTTCTCCAAACAAGAAATGAATTGTGGAATTTCTAGTGTTCAGTGGGCGTACCTATGAAATGAGTGTGGGCCATTGATGCGGAAGAAGTATTCGTGCGTTCAGTACACCAGCTTGAAACAATTGGAATGATGCACGCAATCGGCAACAGATGGCATGCATAATTTGTACAGGAGAAGTGGAAGGTTGGCTAGAGACGTAATCGTGAAATATTCACATACCAAGGTAATTCAGAGGTTAGGGACCGAAAAAAGGAAGGAATCAGCTTGAAGAACGTTCGGTTTTGGTTAATGCCTTCCTGGGAACGCTTTCTTTTGTAGATCACATAGCCGTCGTCACTCTTCTAGGATGATTTGGAAAAGATGCGATGATTTGGAAAAGAGGGTAAAGGGATCCCGAAAGTGGCCATTTCACCTCTTTTTTTTGTATGTTCGAGGGGGCCTCAAAAAGAACTGTGGATTAGGGTGAGATCCACGGCCGCACTCTATGCTCCCCTTTCGGCACTCAAACATGCTCGGAGAGGGACGCCAGAAAACATGTAAGGCACGAATGCTGAATGCCCATGGGATCACGCAAGCATGAAGCTCGAGTGTTGCGCATTCGACTCCTCACCATCATTGATTGAACAGCTGTGAGCTCTATCAATCTCTCCACTTGTCAGAACTCTAGCCTCTCAGCTCTAAGCTCACTGTCTGTTCCCCTCTCGAACGTTAGTCCATTGGTCAACGTCGAGATCAAAAGGAGTGCTTTATCAGGGGCGTCTTTAGGCCGCGTTCATACTTTTGTAATGACAGCGCCTACCAGCATCCGACAGCGTCGCTGAAGGTATAGATACCAATCTAGCGCCTGCCGGCGTTTGCCAGCGTCCAACAGCGTCTGCAAGCGCCTCGAAGGCTAGGAAGCATAGGTTTCGATGTAGCATCTGACTGACTGTCGATGTAGCATCTGACTCTTCACCAGCGACTGACATCAGAGAGCGATGGGGAAGTAGGAGGGTAGCAAATAGTTGGATTAGGCCTCGTGAAAGTCGCAATTGCGGCGTGTGCAACGGCACCGCTATTGCACAGAATTATATTTCAATGCACATAGTGTAGTTATGAGAGAAATTGTGACGAAATAATAGAAGAAGTCCGTCTACTTAGGGTATCAGCTCAGCTTTACGGAAGCGCTGGAGGAGAATTCAGCAGGCGCAGGAAAGCAGCTTGGTCTAGCTTCAACAAAATCTCAACGATACTGCTAGACGACAACCTCGCGATGAAAATAAAAGCGTCTCTGTTTCACTCCACCGTTGTACCCGCGCTGCTGTACGGCGCGGAGTGCTGGTCGACCACTGAAGCAGACGAGGAGAAATTTGCTGTAACGCAGGGGTCAATGGAACTAAGAATTAATAAGATAGGCAGAATTATAAGATGTCACTGTGCGATCATCTCGAAAACAGAACTCGAAGGTGAAGTGGCTTTGTTGATGTTGTTCAGGAAATGTAAACGTTAACAAGAAAGGGCCGGTCATGTAGCGCGCCTAAGAGAAAACAGATAGACGTCCCGGCTACCTGGTTGGATCCCTGGAACATAAACGATCACTGGAAAGGCGAAACGAGATGGGTCAATCCAAGAAAGTGTTCGGCCAACAGTGGAGTAGAAGCGCACAGAACCGGAACGAATGGCTCAAAGTCGACCTGCGTGAGTGGAGGGACACACGAAGGCAAGTCGGATACAGGTAATGCAGGATATACAGTAGATGTACGGTGCGTATGCATATGCCGCCATTTCACGACGCCTAGCCTATGGTTACTCTCGTACACTCCCACGTAGGTGAACCCTGATGGAAGCTGGCCGACGCTGGTAGACGCTCTATATTTCCCTAATCGCTGACGCTCGGAGCTCTAGTAGACCTTGGTGGACGCTTACGCAATGTAGGAACAAGCCTCATAGGTTTCTTCCATATTCTTCTTCGCTGGTAGGTCAAAGAGCGAGAATCATTAAAATCGGTTTCGAAGTAGGGTGCGCGCTGGGCGATTAATGCCAGCTCGCTACAGCAGAATGAGTGTGATGCGATTTGAGCATAAATCAGCAAAGGCTAATTTCTCGCTAGTGAAGGAGAGCCAAGAAACAGTTGAAGATGTCCTAAGCAAGTCTCTCAATTCTGCAAGCTATTTCATATAGTTTAAGCACCCAGCAGAAACCCCGAGCGCTCACACGGCGAGAGCTGAGACTAATAGAGCGGGTGAACTAGGAACGTCTGTGTGTGTGTGTGTGTGTGTGTGTGTGTGTGTGTGTGTGTGTGTGTGTGTGTGTGTGTGTGTGTGTGTGTGTGTGTGTGTGTGTGTGTGTGTGTGTGTGTGTGTGTGTGTGTGTGTGTGTGTGTGTGTGTGTGTGTGTGTGTGCCCACAAAACCAGTGAAAGTGCTAGTCTTTGGGTGGCGCTCGCCCCGTGAGCCGCCCTGAAATAGAGTGGAGATCTAGATCGAACACCAGCGTCCTCGAATCGTGGAATGAAACAAACTCTGCAGCTGCATACGTGGCAGCCTATCCTTTCATGATCTCGAAATGGATCTTCAAACGATCGCGGACTATGCCTGCAGCTCGAAATGTTCGAGATTGAGTCGCAGTCCTTTCGTATACTCAAAATCCGTGAGATGAGATGTGGTAGGTGTGGCTGCGTGCTTCAACTAAACATTACCTTAGCTTTGCTTATGGAGCGATATTTTCGCTTTTCCCAATTGTGACCGCGGCTCTGTCCACCACTGATCAAGATGACAGTTGTCTCAAACTGAATCCCGAGTAACCCACTCTGTTGTGATCGAAGGCCACGTCCATTCCCCCCTAGAGATATATAACTTGGTGCATTGTGATTGGCAGATTAAAGGCAAGTGGCACGGAAGTTGCAGGACCACTCCAATAATAAGAATGTATCAAACTCCAGTATCAGTGGGAAACTCTATCAAACGCATTTCAAATCGAGGATTTCTGAAGTTTTATTTTGCTACTTACTTCGTGCTACGTCTGTTCCAACTCATGATTATAAGTAGGAACTCGAATTTCTCCTTCTTCGTCAGCATTTGTCCTGCTCTGTGGCGGGGTCCGCTCCTCTTTTTTTGTCATGCCACTTCTCCCGAATGAATGCTGTCAGGATGGATGCCAACTTTCTTTAGGTCCGCATGAAAAGTGTCTAGTCAGCGCCGCTTGGGAAGTCCCTTAGGTCGCTTTACGAGCACTTCGAGCTCAAGGCCACTCTTACGGACGGTGTCAGAATTCGCACATACTCCATTACCATGCAAAGGCTTCGTGCATCTCGACTACAGGAGCTACACCGAATCTCTTCCGTATCTCATCATTGCAAACGCAATCCATGCGTGTGACACCCGCCGTCTAGCCCAACATTTTCATCTCCATCACTCCGAGGCGAAGTTCAACTTCTTTGATCGAGGGCCAGCGCCGTATATCGCGACAGGTTGAACAACGGTCTCATGGGTTTTCGACTCAAGGGTTTCTGGTATCTCTTATCGCAGAGAACGCCATTCATACAGCGCCGCTTAGATCAGGTTACGCCCACGCGCGCTCACATCTGAGTCCACACTACCATCGGACGTAATCGTTGATTCGGGTATTTGAACGCCGTCCTACGCGTTAGCTTGCTACAACCGGCCACACCACATTGATTGGGAGAGAGCTGCACGATATCACGAATACGCTCATCAATGAATTCGCGAAAAAATTTTATGCTGTGCGAGAGCAAGCGAATTGGACGATAATTTGGGCAGTATGCAGGACTGCCTTTTTTGTTCCACACCGGAACCGTCTTGTTCTCTCCGGCATTTTCCTAGCTGCAACGACCTGATTGAACAACATTGTCAACCACTGGCCAAATGCCAGCAGTGTGACTTCCATACTTCGACCGCCACGTCGTCAGGGCCCGTTGCCTTGCCTGGCTTCATCTTCTTGGGAGCAGCTTCAGTTTCCTTTACGGTTATCATGTGTACGGAACCACGTTTGGTGAAGCATCAGGTATGGCTAGCTGTGTGTATTCTACTGTAGAAGTTCTCTCAAAGTAGTCCCGCAATCGCCTCAGTGCCTTTGGTCGATCCGTCAGAAAATGGCCTCTTCTCGTCGTTGATGCCAAAGAACTTCTCCACATCTTCGGTCTGGCGGTGACGAGCTTTGCAAGTCGGTGAATGTGCTTTTCGCCATCGCGCATGCTTCCAGCATCTAGCTGGCTTGTCAAATTGTGATCGAGCCCGAGGATCGACGGGCGCCAAAACAGTCGCACATCGATATGGGCGCGAAAGCGGCTATAAGGGGCCGCCGGATTTCGAAAGTCTTAGTCTTCAAGTTCGAGTATTCCGAGTCATAAGCTGCTGTTTCACCCCATCGTCCACTCCTGCAATTCCCGAGCTGCCGTCCCCACGTTTCGTCTACCTGCACACTGATACTCAACTTCTGAAGTCGCTGTTAATTGCTGCTATTCTATTATTACCTGTTATTTCTACTTGTTGCTACATTTTTGGTAAGGAAAATAATAAATCTTGTATTGTCTTGTGACTGTTAATAGAAACAAGGGTCATCACCCACTAATACATTCTTTTTTTAACTTGGGGGCCAAGCCGGTGACGATAATGAGGCATGGATCCTTGTCGCGAGGATGGCCAGAGCTGCCGAAAAGGTTTTTCGAGTTGGGCTGGTTGACTGCTCGTAAGGTGGATCCGAAGGAGTTCGACTTGAGTTCAATGATGGCTAGAGTTCACGATCGTATCCTTCTTGTCGTACCCGTGGTTCTCCGGCGAATGGCGTGGATGACGGGTGGTTCCCGCACGCGTGTATTCTATTACCTGGACTTCTCGTCAATCAAGACGAAGTTGATCATCTCTTCACCGATGATTTGGGATCGGTTGTGCTGGTTATGCCGCCTGAGGAGCCTCGAAAGATCACCGCGTGGCTTGCTGTCATCTCAGCCATAGATTTGTGGGCGACCTGTGGCACACGTGTATATATCGTGAACGGACCGCGAACGACGAACACTGTCAGTTGGGAGCACGTCACGCTAAAGATGAGAAGCCACCTGCTCAGCTACATCTCGGGTCGGCCAGAGCACGCGCCACTCATATCGGACGTTTTGCAGCAGACTGTGGGGGTAGTTGATACCCACGCGGCTTGGGCCGCGGTGGGAGTGCTGAAAAACGCAGAGGAATGGATGAGTGAAGATGCTACTCGTACTTTCTATAAGTTCCTGCGGAGCCAACTGCAGCCTATGTTAGAGTTGGAGGATTTGAAGCTCACCCCGTTTAGAGCGCAGAGGAAGAAGGGGCCCGGAGAGCCGGCTCCTTCGAAGGAGGTAGCCTCTGGTTCGGGGAACCGGAAACATAGGAAAAGGGCCGCTTGTCGTTTGCGAGATAAGATGAGGGCAGCAGCCCAGAAGTTGCAGGAGCTTTGAGTAGTTTTTTTGTGATTCCTCACCATAACATGGAGTGGAGCCATGTATTTTTGTTCCCCCGGGCATGTCAAATTGTGATCGAGCCCGAGGATCGACGGGCGTCAAAACAGTCGCACATCGATATGGGCGCGAAAGCGGCCTATATAAGGGGCCGCCGGATTTCGAAAGTCTTAGTCTTCGAGTTCGAGTCTTCCGAGTCAACAAGCTGCCGTTTCACCCCATCGTCCACTCCTGCAACTCCCGAGCTGCCGTCCCCACGTTTCGTCTACCTGCACACTGATACTCAACTTCTGAAGTCGCTGTTAATTGCTGCTATTCTATTATTACCTGTTATTTCTACTTGTTGCTACATTTTTGGTAAGGAAAATAATAAATCTTGTATTGTCTTGTGACCGTTAATAGAAACAAGGGTCATCACCCACTAATACATCTTTTTTTTAACTGGCTTCTTCGAAGTAAGCGGCTTTCGTAGCAGCTACATGCTCCTTTGCCGCTCTTTTCACTTTCTGGTATTTCCGCCAGTTGTCAGCTGACTTGTCTTCGAGAAACAAGTGATAGCGCTTCTTCTTCTCGCGAACCTTTAGCCTGACGTCATCTGTCCACAACCATGCCTGCTTTTCAATTCTACGCCTTCCAGGTTTCGTTGTGCCAAGTTCAGAGCGAGCGGCCTGAACTATCGCTTTGGCAGCATTCTTCCATGTTTCGTCGACAGTTGTGACGGTTGGTAATCGAATGCGAGAGATCACAGCTGCCTCCTTTTCCTTCAAATGCCACCTCGATTTGATTCTCTCGGGACCACATCGCTCGTTCTGTTTCGACCTGGGCGGTGTTATCTTTAGCGTACAGATAAGCGGGCGATGTTGCGAGGCTACTGTCTCATACGGCACGGTTTTCGCCACGTCTTTGACGAGCCCTTGATCGCGATGCCTGAAAAAGTCTATGTACTTATGTTCTGGCGCTGCCGCTGCAGAAGGAGATCGGGTGGGAGACCCGTTTACGAAACTTTGTCTTCACGATGGCAAGATCATGGGCTTCTGCACATTTCACGATACCGTTCCTCATCGACGGTATGTATTCCAGAACCACCACGACAACTGTAACCATCTTTCGTCGCGCCTACGTATCCGGTAAGGTTGCCAGCGACAATATCAGCGTCTTGTGACGATACCTCAGCCGTCATTTCCTCTAACAGTGTCCAGAACTCGTCATTTAATTGCTCAGTGCATCACAGCTGCAGAGCATATGGGAGAAAAAGTGTTGCAGTCTATTCTCGATAGTGGTCGTCGAAAAGTCTCACGCTAGCTATTCGAGGACCCCGAAACGTCGGGATACGATTACGGTCACACCGGTGAGGTCCTTGGCTTCTACAAAGAATAGCCTTGAAGCCGCGACCAATGCTTCTCGACCTGCAACTGGACCATCTTGTTACCTGCACCGCACATAGATCGATTCGTCTGTGCCCCTGCCAATTCCCATGAACGTCCATTAAGGTCCCAACGTTAACGTTGCTATACGAACTTCCCCTACCCCACAAATCCTATCCGCAGCCTCAACGTGGCGTGGGGTGAACGGTTTGGACTGTTCCAACACCGTACCAATGCGGAGGGTGCCACGTCAGAGCCTGGCGAGCTACGCGTGGTCAAATTTCTTCACGCCGAAAACAGTAATAATTATGGGCCTCGTTTGAACCTGAGGGAACCATCGACAGGGCGACGTCGGCTGAGACCCGCTCGGGCGAGGCTGCAAGAATCACAGGGCCAACGGAGATTTAAGTCGCCCAGGACAGGACTAGGATGACGATCTGTACTCTCAACGCACGGACGCTTGCATCGGAAGCTCACATCGAAGATCTGATGTTGCATGCCAGGAAGATCAAGTACGACGTCATCGGACTAACCGAGACGAGGAGGCATCGCCCGCTACACGCCTGTACGAGACTGGAGAAGAACTGTTCCTCGGAACATGCGACAGCAGAGGCGTTGGCGGTGTGGGCGTCCTCGTCAACACACACTTGGCTATGAACATCGATTTCGTCATAACTGAAAATGCTGACGACCCGAATCGGACGTTTGCGATTGAGAAAGATGTGGTTCAAGCTCCGGTTTGACATCTTCGTCGGGCCTACGGCACCAAACATCGAAGCTACGCGACAGGATGAGCTCGAAGCGTTTCTATATGGAATTGGAGAAGTTCTACAAGGAAGATCATACCTTCTTCAAGGTCATCGTCAGTGATTTCAACGCTAAGATCGGACCAAAAAGAACGGCTGAAGAAGTTCACATCGGAACTCACGGAACGGAGTGGAATGAGCAGGGTGAAAGGCTGTTTGAGTTTATCATGTCGACCCATACCATCCATCCATGGTAACTCGCAGTTCCAGAAGCCCTACTCTCTACGCTGGACATGGGAGTCTCCTGGTGGACAATTCCATAACGAGATCGACCACATCATCTTCAATCGAAGGTTTTGCCTGACCGATGTCGCTGTTGTTCTTAAGTTCTACACAGGATCCGACCACCATCTACTTCGCGCGAGATTCCGCTTTTCGATGCGAAGAGAAAGAGCCGCAAAGTTCAAGAAGCGAAGATCCAAGACCACCATCAACTGGGATCACTTCACTTCTCACGCTGGGCTCTAGGAGGATTCCGTCATCGTCAACACGTCGAGAACGAACCAGCAAGACTGTGTTGCTGTACAAGAAGGGAGACCTGTACGACATTGGCAATTATCGCCCAATCTGCCTGCTGTCTGTAGTCTACAAACTCTTCACACGAGTCATCCTGAACAGGATTGGCAGAACACTAGACGAAGGACAGCCATGCGAGCAAGCAGGGTTTCGAAGAGGATTCAGCACGATCGATCACATCCACACGGTAACGAAGCTCATCGAAGTATCGCGAGAGTACAAGATGCCGCTATGTCTCACGTTCATCGACTTGAAGAAAGCCTTCGACTCCGTTGAGACAGAAGCGGTTATCGAAGCCCTGGGCAACCAGGGTATTCCTACTCAGTACATCAGGATTCTTCGTGAGCTCTACAGCAACTTCACGACCAAGATCTCACCATTCTACAAGGAGATCATCATTGATGTGAAGAGAGGGGTCCGACAGGGCGACACCATCTCGCCCAAGCTCTTCAGCGCCTCTCTCGAGAACGTCATGCGTCAACTGGAATGGGAAGACATGGGAGTGAAGATCGACGGTCGGCAACTACACCATCTCCGCTTTGCTGACGACATCGTTTTGATAACACCAAACATCGAGCAAGCGGAACGAATGCTGGCTGAATTCGACTGCGCGTGTGGAAAAATCGGTCTACGGCTGAATCTAACGAAGACGATGTTCATGAGAAACGGATTGGTTTCTGATGCCCCATTCACGCTCAACGGAACGACCATCTCTGAATGCTCTAGCTATGTGTACCTAGGTCGTGAAATCAATATGATGAATGACCTTAGCTCCAGAGCTGAGCAGGAGGAAGCGAGCGGCTTGGGGAGCCTTCAAGAACATCGAGGGAGTAGCGAAGAAGACGAAGAACACCAAGCTCCGTGCCCACCTCTTCGATTCCGCGGTCCTTCCTGCCTTGACGTACGCCTCAGAGACTTGGACTCTACGAAAGCAGGATGAGCATGCGGTCGGCGTTATTCAACGCGCGGCGATGCTCGGAGTTTCCCGCTACACGCAAGTGAGAGAGGGAATCCGGAGCTCCGCACTCCGCCGACGATCGAAGATCAGAGACGCCGCCGCATTTGCCAAGGTTTCGAAGATCAGGTGGGCCGGGCACGTCATGCGTTTCGAGGACGACCGCTGGACCAGAGCGATCACCGACTGGATTCCACGGGATGTCAAGCGAACGCCTGGACGACCGCCTATGCGATGGTCAGACTTCGTGAAAGCTCTGAACGAATGGTATGAAGTTCATCGTGTCCCTCGAGCAGAGAGAGTCATTGGGCAACTCTTGCACGTTGCAGGGACGAATGGAGACGTTACTGGCGCCCGCTCGAGGAACTCGATGATCAACGGGAGCACAGGTGATACGAACTTTCACGCTACACTGCGACACTTTTGGACTAGGCCCCCGTTGCCGTCCCTGCATGGGCGGACGCCGTGGCATTATATCAGCATACATACAGGCATTATATCAGCATGACTAAGCATGGTCATGTGACGTGGGTTTTCGTAGGCCGGCCCGTCACGAAAGCCTGTCACCTGCTTTCGAATGTCCGCGTTCGGCTCAGCCCGCAGGAGCGGGCAGTTTCCAGTGGCACCACGTGGAGGAGCGGACGTCACCTCTCTGTAGAGAGTCTCTTGACGCATTCGAATAATCAGCTGATTACTCGTGACTTTTCTCGAGTATGATTACTCTTATTTTTAATGAAGCTATTCTGTCGTAGTGATTGTCCTAAATTGCACAGCTGTTGTAAATAGTACGCAAGAACTATTCGCATGACGCAGTATGTGAGTATTTGTGTAATCTTGCGTTTCATAGCGTATGGTGGCACAAATGGAATCCGCCGAATCACTCAAAGATGCCGGTAATGATGCAGTGAAACGAGGAGAGTATGCAGAAGCGAATGAGTAGTAAGTGTTTTTTTATACCTTACTTATTGGTAACATCTGGAACTCTCCCAGTTCTTCCATTTCTTACGCAACAATTTTGTAATTTAGTTATACAGAAGCGCTACAACTGGCCAGTGACAGCGATAAATCACTTCGAGCTTTGCTGTATAGAAATCGCTCCCTGTCAAGGTTGAAACAGGATGACTTTGAAGGGGCTGAAAGCGATGCCACTAAGGGTGAGTTGTAACCACTAGTATTTACTAGTACTATTTTGATGTTGCTTATGACTGCATTCTCAAGTTTTTCGTTGGATTAAGGGGGCTATGTGAAAGGAGGCACTCTTCAGCACGGCTACGCAACGTAACTTTTGCTCATCTGCACCCTCTCGCCGGGATAGTGTGACATTGGTATGCCATAGTCGACGCCAAAATCTATCGCGCTCTCAATGCACTATCTCACCTAGACCTCACCATTAGGAACGACCCCTCCTGAGGCATTCATCTCCAAAGTTTGCTGTGTGAGTATCAATTCATGCGCATGAGGGGGAGACCTGTCCTTTTTCGCGCCAATATCATGCTTTTGCTCAGCTCCTATTTTTAGCAACTCTGGGGTGCGCTGATTGGTTGACCATGTTTGATAACAAATCACATGGAGCCCCAGCTCCCCTATAGCCCAAAGCCCAAAATAGGCTTGCTTCTACGGTTTCACCTTTTCTGTTCAGCTCTTGAATACGATGGCGCTGATGTGAAGGCCCTTTATCGGCGAGCTCTTGCCCGTGAGCACCTGGACAATGTAGCAGCAGCATTCAAAGATGCCAAGGAGGCATTGAGGCTGAGTCCCAAGGACAAGTTAGTTACTGATTCCCCTACTTTTCTTCGAAATTTCATTGGTGCATCTTTACAGGGCTATTTCTGAAATGCTCCAACGATTAGTCGTTGCGAACAATGAGAAAGTGAAGAAAGCTACAAGTATGGATAACAAAGTGAATGACATGAGCAGGCTTGCTTTCGAAGGCTCTGCCAAGGATGAGGAACGAAAAAAGAAGGTACTAATCACCTTCCTTACCTGGAAAACTCATTTCGTTTGCCTGATGCTGTGTTTAGGCGTTCAACAACCTTCTTGTACTTGCTAGGGAAAATGAGGCAGGTGCTGTAAGGATTTGGAATTCGGTAGGTTGTAAGGTCTGGCTGTCGGTAAAGACCCTCATTATAATTTTTGTTCGAGACCGTTTTGATTTTGGTTCGCTCCAGGGAAAAAGTATAAAAACTTTGCTGGCTATCGCTGAAGATAACAACGAACCATTGGAAATATCAGTGTGTGTCATTCGTATCGTGGACGAGCTAATCAAGGATCACGGCAGAGTATGTGATGCATTTGCTGATCGTTCTTGGTCTGGACATCCGAGTGACGGCGTGGCGAGCGCGGCGCGTGCGTCGTGTGCGCGACATTCGCACCAGTGTCTGCTTGATTTAACGTGAGAGTGCCGCTCCGTGTTAACTCCACTGGCTTGGGAGTACTCTGCAAATTCACGCGCGTCAAACCGCCATTCTGACTCCTAACCACGCTTTTTCTTAACTGAGACTTGACTTTAAGTCTTTATGATTCTGCAGTTTCTTAACAGAAACATTAGCTTCTCTCGCTGCTGCTAAATAATGGCCTGGGATCGCAGTCGTCAATATGGACGTCTAGCGATAACATTCTGTTACTTGCTAGTAGGGGCACGTATTGCATTGACTTCTCAGAGAGTCCAGAGGAATTTTTTCGGCGCAGCTACAGGCCGAGCATTCGATAGAAGGGAAATAAGTGACGGAGAAAGAAATGGAGGGCCAAGGAGGCACGCTTTCCTGTTGACAGATCCCCTGAGACCCGACTCCAGTTACGAGTGGATCAAAAGATTGAGCTGACCCGTGCTTTTATTTCGCTCTTAATGAACGGCAGTGAGGGTGTGTAAAAAAGCCATTGCGCTTTTATTTCGAATACATTCTGCTCAGACCTCATCCTCGAAGCGATTGCGACCTCACACTACTCTCTCAGGTCTGCTTTTTTTATTGCTTGCAGAAAATTACAACTTGTTGTTCGTCCTGTATTCGGCAGCCTAGTATTCAGCAGCCTATTAGTCCTTTTTTAAGGCTCATGCAGTTCCTGTTCATGCATGACGATGACGGTCTGCGTTCGGTACGACGTGTCTGCCGTATAATGTGTGCTAGAGACGCTAAACAATATGTGGATGCAGCTGGGCCTGATTGTCCAAAGAATATTCAATGCTCTTGCAAAAATGGATCGCACGAAGGACATAAAACCTGATCTAGAAGTTGCTGAAGGTAACGCTCAATAAATACCAGCACTTATTTACTTGCGTTTTGTTAGCCTTCCTTTGTACTTGAATGAGGCTTACGAACTGCTCGAATTCTATCCTTTGGCCCGTATCGGTCATCAAACCGACTTGCTCCTGCTTCCTGCGCTCTCTTGCTCAGACACGGCTCAGTGGCTATTCCGACGATGCACTCTACAACTGTCTGAAGACCTAACAGACTTACGCAACCTGTATCTTCTTTGTAAGATCCCACACCAAATTCATCATTTGCGCTTTATACCTTTCAGTGCTCGGGTAGGTGCAGCCCTTGTCTCTTTGCTCCCTTTTTCCTCCCGATGAGCCTCTCAAACTCACCCCATCCAGGAATGGAAGTCAAATGCTATCTCATTTAGCGCGGGTACATGTTGTATACTTCGGGTGGGCCAGCATGCCCATGCGAGCAGGCTTCTTATTGGTCCCTGAAATAGCTCACTAATCTTGTGCTCTTCTGTATGGGTCATATCACCTGCCTTGAGGTGGAAGTGGATTTTGGATTGGATATCACTTTCTAATTTTGGATTGGTATCCTCGAAATCATTCTGAGACGTTCACCTTCACTACTACAACCGGTTTTATTCTAAATGTTAGGTGACTTACTGAGCCACCTACTTGCTCCTCATTTCAGCTAACAAACTGTGGATAATTCGTGTAATTCTGGAGCTACAAGAGCATGCTGAAGGATAAAACCGTGACAGCCATAGTGAGTTATTAAGTGTGTTCCTGAAAGCAAAGAAACGATTCACTGATTTTCGGTGCGTGAAATGGTTATTGATCTGCTGCTGAAGAATTTAATGCATATGGATGGTGGCATTCCAAGAGGATGGTCATGGAAGTTCGTCGAAAATCAAGGTAAGTTCTTTGAGCGCTTACCTCCTTGAGGTTGTTACGATGTTTGCGTATGACGGGCGCGCGCGGCTTCGCGAAACGAAGTTATCTCATCCTTTCACTCTTTGGTTACGGAATAGCGATTGTTCAGGAAGGGGCGAACCGCCCTACCTGTGTTTCGGAGCGTTTCCTCAATACAGTTTCTTTTCTTTTTTCCTGTTTGGGAGGGCGTAGACGCTCAGTGCCGCGCGCGGCCCTCGTCTCCGGGAGCGCAAAGTGGCCTCCGACCACTTCACTAGCACCTTATTGACGGCTCCGAAAAGCATTTAAAGGTCTCCTCTGCCTTTTGGATGTGGCGTCACAGATACCCGAGCAATGCGACTATCCAGTTTCGCATGAGACACGACAACATGTGGCTATTTGCCTTCAGCGCCTTGACGACGATATGGTACCAGTTTTGCTACATTTAAATCTGTATTCCTTGCAGGATCAATACAATCACCTATTTTATCCTATTTGACGTTCAGGTGTTCGATTCGAAAAGGATGATTTACAAGGAGAAGGTGGACCAGTTTTTCAAGTGAGTTCATAAATATTGTTCGATGTATAACATAAGCATACCTCGTCACTCATAGTGCTCTCATGGCTCGTGCCACCGACGATCCAGAAGGCCATAAAGTTCGTATAAAACTTGCAGCGCTCTTAACTACGTTGCTGCAGGTATGTATTGTTCGAGCTTAGTTCAGTTTTCAGTAGTCACTCGCTGAGATTTCTGCTCATTTTAAGGGTCCCGTTGATATTGGAGTTAATCTCGTAACAAATGACCAGGTCACCGCTTTGATGCTTCAAATGGCCGCGTCTTCGAATCACCTTATGCAGGTTTAGTTTGATTTCTACTTCCGACAAGGCGATGGGTCAACGGGAGAGTTTTTTAGAGCGTAGCTGCTGAGTTGATTGTGATGACCGTGGTCAAGCATGAACGCGCTACTTCGATCCTGAAGGTATGTATCGGGGACTTCTTTGCATAAGCGTTATCATTTTCACTGGTACTCTATGCTATTCAGGTCGGCGTTCCAATTATGAGACAGTTGTACGATTCTGAAGACGAGAATGTCAAAGTTCGAGCCTTAGTGGTGAGTACTTCCTTATTAGACATTTATTTTGCGTCTCAATAGTAAGTAGTTCCTCCGAAAAATGTGGGCACGATGGTGGGAGGAGGGGCCGGCGGTTGTGGCAATATCATGGGGCGTTTGGGCACACCCAATCCGCACTTCCGCAAATTACATTGGCAGCAACCGCCCGTTCCCAGCCATCGTGCTCACTACGTTTAAGTATTACCTGTCCCTGAATAAGCTGGAGCATACCAGCCGCTGTTTAATTTATGTCTTAACCGTTATACGTAGAAGTTAAGCCGTGAAGAACTATAACTTCCCTGCCAAAAGTCAGGGGGCGTTAAAAATTGACGTGTATGGTCGTGGGCAAGAGTATGGCTGGTTATATGGCGTGCTGCATGTGTGCTTCGCAGAGAAATAGAAGAACATCCGGCTATCGCAGTTCTTCAGTGCACGTTCAAGTAATGAGAGTGACGCGCATCCACAGCTACGTACCTGCCCCACCTAGCGCATGAAAAGGCTCCCTCTCCCTGCTAATCGTACGATCGACTTAAAGGTAAAGTCGATCGTAGTAGGAGGTACGCTTCTACAGCTTCGGACCAGCCCCACCGAACGCATGTATAGGACCCTCCTCGTAGCTACTCGTGCAAAATCCTTGTCTCTGTCGTTGAATGAGCCAACTTCAACAATTCAGGGTCTGTGCAAATGTGCTGCCGCTGGTGGTGACGACGCCTCGCGAGCCACAATGAAGGAAGGCGCATCGCTGAAACTTGCACACACTTGCAAAAAGTTCTTACTGGATTATGAAAAGTACAGCACGGATGTCAGACGATTTGCATGTGAAGGTCTTTCCTATCTTTCTCTTGATGCTGACGTCAAGGAATGGATTGTCGCGGATTCGCTTCTACTTCGGGCTCTATTTTGCCTGGCTCAGGCAGCTGGAGCTCTTTGTGTGTACGTTTAGCAACATTAGGCTGCGTTTATACTTTGCGGCAGCGTAGCGCTTCCAGCGTACGCCAGCGGCAGTGCCGGGGAGAGGATGCATATCGATCTAGCGTTCCCAGCGTCACCAGCGTTTTGCTGGCGTTTGCAGCGGCAGGGGAGTAGAGACTATGTGGCCGTAAGAGACGCGCAATCGATGTGTTTTGTACCCTCCAGCTCTCCCATAGTCTCTACTCCCCTGCCGCTGCAAACGCTAGCAAAACGCTGGTGAAACGCTGGCGTAACGCTAGCGTAC
>MU966918.1:60086-132600 GCA_036418165.1 Cooperia oncophora | reverse complement strand
TAGGTCGCGCGGGAAAGTCGTTATAAGTAGCCCTCGGGGCATACTCGAAAGGTTCACCTACAGTCTGCCTGCCTGCCCTTCTTATTCTCCGCTGCCGTTCTACTTCTTCGATCACCTAAAGAATTCGTTCTTCCTAACACCTGTTATTCGTTGTTCTAATAAATTATTCCGTCGTCTTCATCCGTCTTGGGCTGCTTGGCCCCCATGTCGGCTTGTTGCTTCTTCATTTCTGAATATCCCCAGTTTCACCCAGTACAGGACTCGACGAATAGGAATAATTTATTAGAACAACGAATAACAGGTGTTAGGAAGAACGAATTCTTTAGGTGATCGAAGAAGTAGAACGGCAGCGGAGAATAAGAAGGGCAGGCAGGCGACTGTAGATGTAGACTGTAGAACCTGTTCGAGTATGCCCCGAGGGCTACTTATAGCGACTTTCCCGCGCGACCTACGGTGATCATTGCTGACCACCCAGGCCGCGCCGTCGCTTTCCGATCTCTTCCCGCATCATTGGCCACCCGCCAATCTTGACCAACGATGCCCTCACATGCCTCCCCCCGCGAATAAGGCTGTCCCACTCAGCCCTTATGAAACCGGGTACTGTGTGTCCATCTTTCCGGCGACCTTTTGAATTGATTCCTGTATACTGGCTTGTGGGTACTCCTTGAAAACGCCTTTCGATAACTGTGGGCAGGGGCATTTCCGGGGCATCGATTTAGCTTGCATCGGTGTTCCGTATGCTCATTCCGTTGGCGCGGCCTTCCTTGGCTCCGGTGATATCCCTTGTGGCCCTGAACTTCTCTGAACGGTTTGGGTGTATGTTTCATAGCTTCCGATTTTGTCCGTATCTTGAAATACGGTGTAAGCCTTATGTGTGGGATACAGAATTCGCGCGTGGCCTCGTAAAACTTTCTGACTTCCCCCGTCGAGTAAGAATGCGGATGTGCACCAGTCCTCTCTCCAACAACATTGCAGGGGTGGAGTGGGAGATTCTGCTCGGCTCTCGACATCAGTAGACACCTGATTCGACTTTGAAGTCGTGGTACCTGAGCAATTGTCTCTTCGCACAGATCTCTCAATATGTCCACTGCTTTGGGCCACTGTTGGTGATCTCGAGGAGTTCCTAGAACAAACAACTCGACTCCATCGGATATCATTCCGAGCATCAACTGCCACGCTCGAGCCCACGCTGCAGTATCGTACGCCCTCGAAGGGCTGAATAGCACAACAGCGGAAAACTCATCTTGACACCAGCTTTCCTGAATATCGTCCGGCTTGGAATAAATCCTGACTAGTTGAGAATGCGACTGGATCGAACAAACGTGCTCTTTGAAGTCCCGCGGCAGCAACATCAGAGTCTTTTTCGGTGGGAGGTCTTTCCACAGCGTTTCTGTCCATGGATGGGCTTGCGCCCAGCTGCACGCGTAATCGAAGAGACTTGAGAGATCGTATAGGTCGTCCTGTGTGCGACACGGGTGCGCCTCCAGTCCGTGGTGCCCTGTCGAGAATCTCATTTGTATGCCCTGCATCACGTGTAAACATTTGGCTGAGAAAAATGATATAGCGAATCCCAGTCCGGTCGGGGATAGGGCGTCATACTCTGGGTCCAGAATTCGAGCCATTCGCATCTCCGGAGAAGTGTGCGTCTGAGACATGATAGTGGCCACACGGGCGAGCTTGTAGACGCAGTCGAAGGTCAGATTGTCCACTGGTGAATTCCTCGAGCCAGAGATTTCACGCCACGTCATGTTGCAAGCACAGGGCAGTCTCTGTCCATCGAGCGATAAACCTCCTGGGCAAATGAAATCGACGTGGAGCGGATTCGTGATCGCGATCGATGGCTGTCTGAAAACGAAGTGATTACGGATCATATTGCAACAACTTGCCACGTTACATTTGCGACCACGTCGTCCACGAAGGCCTTTAGTCCTCAGAGGGGTATCGGGAATCGCGGATGGTAATTTTATCAGGTGATCCCATTGTACCCTTATTGGCTCCTTATTTTGCCCTATCAAGGTGACTAGTGCAGAGTTTGTGCTGCTCTCGATGACTCTATATGGTCCTGACCAATCGGTGACCAGCTTTGGGTGCGATGCTTTGCTTTTTTCTGGCGGCACCTTCACATAAACGCGATCACCTTCCTTTATTATGGTCGACTTGTCGGTACTGAAACGCCTATCATACTGATCCTTCATCTTCCTCGATACTCTTCAGAGTGGGATGAAATGCACTCGCGCGCAAGTTTTAAGCCCGACAAAAACTCTGTTTTGTACTGATCATAGTCCATCGTGCATGGCGATAATTGTTCCCTAGGAATAATCTGTGAGGGATATATTGGATCTCGTCCGTACATGAGAAAGTGAGGGCTTTCTCCCGTCGCTTCGTGTGGGCATGCATTATACGCATAAACAACAGTAGGTAGAATGACATCCCATTCTGCGGGCACCACCGTTTTCTTTCGTAGCATGCGAATGATAGTTCCATTTACCCTCTCGGTTATCCCATTTTCCCGAGGGCAGTATCCTTTGGTGAATAGCTGCTCGATGCCCATCACTTCGCACAGTGCAGTGACAACTGCATTCTCAAACTCCGCTCCGCGATCTGAAAGCAGTTTTTCGGGCCACCTCCCCGCGGCACAAATCCATTGGCTGAACAAAACTTCTGCTACCGTTTCTGCCTTTTTGTTTGGTACTGGGTACGCTCCAAGATATTTAGTGAAGTGATCGATGATAGTTACTATATATCTATTTCCTCTGCTCGAAATGCCCATCTCCAGCAAGTCAACACCCACTATTTCGAAAGGTCTCGACACGACAATCGGCTTCAGCGGAGGGGTGTTTATCCTATGGCTGTTGTTAACAAAGCACGTTTGGCATTCCCGACACCATTTTGCAATATCCTGCTTCATCCCCGGCCAGAATGCTATTTTTTCCAACTGAAGCAACATTTTCCTGGACCCAAAATGGCCACCCATGAGTCCATAGTGTACTTCCTCGAAAAGTTCTCGTCGCTTGCTCTCGGGTATCACATTCACCTTGGAGCCATCTGCGCGAATCAGACGCAGTTTCCCACTGCTGATCTCGAAATCGGCCGAGGTAAGTTTCTTACCGTGTCGCGTCAACGTGACTTCCTCTTCCCTTTGTTCTTCTATTGCCTCTATGACTGATCCAAAATTTTCATCTTTTCTTAATTCTACGAGCCAGTCTTGGTCTGCAACCACTGCCACCACGTTCCCAATTTCGATAGATTTAGGAGCACCATCGAATCCTTCTGAGACTGTTCCCCTCGAAAGTGCGTCTGCAACCTTATTTGCTGCGCCTTTTACGTACTCTATTTGCAGATCATAACGCTGGAGTTCTAATGCCCACCTCAGTACGCGTGGTGAAACATTAGCTCGTTTAAACAACGACGTTAGGGCAGCGTGATGGTCAGGACAATGGTACGCACCCCATAGATGAAATAGTGAAATTTCTTTACCGCAAACATAACACCCAATGCTTCTTGATCCGTTATGTGGTAGTTTTTCTCTGACTTGGACAACCCTCTTGAGGCGAAGTGTAACGGATGAATCAGTTTGTCATTCCCCTCTTGCGCTAAAACCGCTCCTATCCCAATGCGAGATGCATCTGTATATATGTAAAACGGTCGCTTTCCTTGACGTGCCGCCTCAATGTCCGGTTGTCCCAAGACCGGTGCTTTTGTGAGGAGATCCTTCAAGGATGTGAACGCTAGTTGGTGTGCTTCTGACCACTGGAACGACGCCTTTGTGCTCGTGAGATCGTACAGCGGTTGAGCAAGTTGTGCATATCGAAAAATGAACTTCCGGTAATAACCCGTCATGCCTAAGAAGGTCCTGAGTTGCGCAAGGTTCCGTGGTTGCGGATAATCGCAAATCTTTTCTATCTTACCAGGGTCAGTGCGCAGACCGTCCTGGTCCACTACGTGTCCTAAGAACTCCACGGAATTTTGAAAAATTCTACATTTTTGAGGTTTTAGCTTCAGATGCGCTCGCTGTAGCGCTTGGAAAACCTGTCCCAGAACCTCCACATGACGCTCCATTGTTTCCGTCGCTATAAGCATGTCATCAATGTAAACGGACACTTCAGCTCCCATCAGTGGCCCTAAGACCTTTTCCATAAGCTTTGAAACACCGCCGGTGCCGTCGAGAGCCCGAAAGGGAGTACTCGGAATTGAAAAAGTCCTGCTGTCGTGATGAATGCGCTGATCTCTTTCGCTTGCTCAGTCAGGGGTATTTGCCAGTAGCCACTAGCTAGGTCGAGAGACGTGAAATACCGTTTTCCGCGCAGATTCTGCAGTGTCATGTCTATGGGTGGAAGCGGATAACTATCTTTTTTGATGACTTTGTTTACTTCCCTGTAGTCGACGCATAGCCGAATTGATCCATCCTTTTTGGCCACCAGTACGATTGGTGAGGCCCACGGAGAAGAGCTATCCTCGATTACACCTCTTTTCTTGAGATCCCCCAACATCTCGCAAACCTGGGTACGCAGCGCATAAGGTACAGGTCGGGCTCGTTGCTTAATGGGAGAACTATCTCCAACCTCAATGTTATGATGTAACAAATCTGTCTGGGTCAGCTCCAAATCCGAAATTGCAAAAACATCCTGATATTCGGTTACCAGCGTCACCATTTCTTCCGGTAGTGGCTGCTCCTTACAGTTACTGTTCAGTATTCCTAGTAGGTCCTCAATGCGGTTCTCCGCTATATCCGGGGAGTTGTGGGTCAATTGTAACATGTCTCCAGGCAGCTCCCGCGTCCTAGGATCGTGCCACACCTCCTTTGCCCATTTTCCAAGAGTTTCCCCTTTGCGGATCACCCATGGTTCCTCGGTGTTGTTTCTCACTGATACCAAGGCCTCGCCATGTGTCACCTTTAACACTCCGGACGCAATGCGATCATTCTCAGACCAAAAGATGCACTCCTCCTCATTGGTGTCCCCTGACACCGCTACTGAAGAAATTCCTCCTGGTGGGATGACGTGCCTATGGGCTGCTCGTATTATGCCTCCACTTATATTTTTCTGTTCTTGGTCTCCTGTAGTTGTTTGACCAAACTGTATGCTGATGTTCAGCGCTCCCAACGCATTCATTCCTAGGAGTAGGAACCTCTCCCTGCTTTCTTGAATGTGTAGCTGGACACGGGCTCGGCCCGCTCCTTGAACATCCACCTCAGTAGCGATAAGCATCAGAAAACGCATAGCGTTTCCTGAGGCGTCCACCTACTTTTTGCGTAGTTCCCGTTTCCCATCATAGTTACGAGGCTGTCCAGATCCACTCGTATTTTTTTTGCCTCCAACAGCAGACCCAGGGGGACTATGGATACTACTGATCCCGTATCAATCATAGCATCTACAGTCATGCCCAACATATTCACTTTACAGGTAAAGGGCTTTCCGTATGCTTCGGTCACTACCTCCTTTTCCTTGTCGTCATTGACGACTGAACCACACCACTTTTCCAGGTGCGCTGAGAAAGATCCCTGAGGCTTCGCATCGCTAGTTTTCCGCTTCTGCTTCTCCTCCCTTCGTGGTCGCTGATCTTGGTCTCTTGGTTTTGCACAGTTCCTAGCGAAGTGCCCCATGCCTCCGCATCTGAAGCATTTAGTTCCCACTATTGGGGTGTTCCTTTCGCTAGCTTTGCTAGCTGAACCCTCACCACTCTCATCATCTTTACCATGATGTCTGTGCCTAGTGCGGTCTACTCGACCCGCTTCCTGACCTACTCCTGATTGCGTTCTTGAACGCATCGCTTCTCGCGCCCGCTCAAGTCGCAGTGCTGCCTTACGTACTGACTGGTACACTAGCCCATTGGGGGCTTCCAGTGCTGCTAACATGTGGTATGAGTCCTTCCATTCCGACAGACATGCATGCAGTTTGGACCCTAGTAGAAAGTCTCGGTCACTGTCACCGTGAATTTCGCTAGAAACCCTCTCCATTCTGTAACAGAATTCCTCCACTGTTTCGCTGTCTCTTTTACGCAGTCTGTCCCATTCCTCTACTTTTTTGAGCTTTTTACATGGGTCTCGCCTAGCTCTTTCCAGCGCTTCTATCACCTCCTCGAATGTCCCTTCTTGAATTCTCCTGGGGAGGTTACTATACAATAGCTTTGCGGGACCATCTAGCAGAGTTACCAGAATTTCGCGTCGTTCCTGACTATTCCAGGACTCCCGTGGATACTTTATATCGAAGGCCCTTACGAAATCGCTCAAGGCATTTTTCCCGGTGTATTTCTCCACTTCCGCAGCTGTCTGGGCTTTCAGCATGGCTTTGAAAACGTCCCACAATTCTGGTTTCGGACTAGGTACCCTGTTGGACGACGGGTCTTCCCTACTCGAGTTTTCCAAGTGCAATAACAACTGAGACTCACTCATCGTCTCTGGGCGGGAACACCTTGTTGCACCATCTTGAAACTCTTCTTGCCAGTCCACTCTCAGGTGCCTCTGTCGCCCATCTGTCGTCCTCTCGTACTGCCGATGATCCTGCAGTATGTCATCTTTGCGATTGATAGAGGCCATCAATCGTTCACCAAGTTTCTTCAAAGATTGCTCTCCACCTTTCTTCTCCTCGTGGTCGCTGTCAAATTGCTCGACCTGCCTTCCTCCTGACAGGTATCCATCCAGTTGCTCCTGTAATGATGCTACTTTAGCTAGCAATTCATCTCTCTCCTCGATCAAGGGCCCGCTCACCGATTTGCTAAGCAGACTCGCCCACATTTCATTTGACTGGTCAGCGATTCGACCAACCCAAGTTGATCTCCGCCTCCTCCAATATGGACCTCAGTTGGAAAACGGACAGTCCACTTTCGACCAAAATGCTTGGAGGTCGCCCACTTCCTGGAGCGCCTCCTCCTTTTCGGCCTTTGCCTCTGCTGCAGCAGCCTCCACCGCGTTCAGGATAGCCACTCTCTTGCACTCGGCTAGGTTCCTGAACTGGCTGCTGAGGGCTCATCGCAGGCCTTTTTGATGGCGTTTGATCTCACTTAGCAGCGGTGACTGGCACCTGAAAATTTCGTTTCTTCTGAAGTTGAACCTGCTCTCCATCGGTATCCATTCCGTCGTCTCCATCCGTCTTGGGCTGCTTTGGCCCCCATGTCGGTTGTTGCTTCTTCATTTCTGAATATCCCCAGTTTCACCCAGTACAGGACTCGACGAATAGGAATAATTTATTAGAACAACGAATAACAGGTGTTAGGAAGAACGAATTAGGTGTTGAAGAAGTAGAACGGCGTGGCGAAGCAAGAAGAAGGGCAGGTAGGCAGACTGTAGATGAACCTGTAGAACTCTCGGAGTATGCCCGAGGGCTACTTATAGCGACTTTCCCGCGCGACCTACGGTGATCATTGCTGACACCCAGGCCGCGCCGTCGCTTTCCGATCTCTTCCCGCATCATTGGCCACCCGCCAATCTTGACCAACGATGCCCTCACAGTGCGACTTTAAAGCGATATCTCTGGATACTAGCATAACGGTAAGGACTACAGTCCACTCTAACCAACCTCACAACATGGATGACGTCACGCTTAAATTCTTCAAAAATACTCAATTTTTCTCTACCGCTCGCAATGCGAAGACCGCAGGTTAGGATCAGCCACACCAAAAGATCGTGGATCTTGATCTGAGAATTCAACCATACCCAGCTTATTCATCAAAGTTAGCAGTCTCTAACTACTACCTTTTTTTGTTCCCTACCGCATCCTTAAGAAGGCAAAAAATTCCGAAAATCGACGTCCACTCAAAAATGAGGTCCACCTCTTCTTCTTATCATAGTTGCCGTAGTTCTATAAGAATGGAAATGGGAAGCTGTTCAAAAGAAGGCACTAGTCCTAGTCCTTAGTGTGATTACCTTGTAGATTGGCAGCATGTTTTTAGTGACTAAAAATTTAGACCCAAAAATTGGTCAAAGTGTCGCAGGACTTTTCGACCAACCTAATATATAGAGTATGATACAGAGTATGATTGTCAGCTAAATATAGGCCCCGTCAATTGTGGGCGGAGCCTGCTCTCCTATTGGTCCGTCCGACAAACACACATACAACTTCTGCTTTATATACAGAGTATGATCAGTTGAGGCTACGGTAACAGTTACTTGCCAATCTCAGCAGTTTGTGGTTAAATGCGGACCTTCAGATGAAGAGAATGAGTTCATTCCCCACTTTAATCATCCTACAGTACATGAGTAATGCAATGCTCATTGCTCTGATAGGCCGACAAAATTTCTGGTGAATGGTACCCTACACTACTACATCCTTGATCCGCAAGACACAGTCTTTGACATTAAAGCATACGGAGTACCTCTAAAACACCGTGGTTCAATGGCATTAGTTTACCTAATATCGAACCTCTATAAAATACCATTACAGACCACTGTTAGCGTTAGCTGCGCTCAGCTCAATACTTGGTTTAGCAGCCTTAACTTACTTGCGTGGCCCTATGCTAATCCTATATGATTTCCCTAGCCAACTCCGTCATTTCAGCTGTGCTCAGACATTTGTGGAAGGCACTTTCCCACTGTGCCAACCATATGAGAGGAAAACAAGCTCATACTGAGAACGTCAGCATGTGATACGATCAAACAAGTACGTATTCAGCATTGCTTATTATCAAAACTTCAAAAAAACGAGTCAAATCGAAAAAAAACGAGTCAAAACGTAGCGTGTGTAAGGAAAACAATAACAGACAACTAACTGCACAATGTACATAGCTCTTGCTGCATGCACATAGCAATAATGTCAGACCTTAGATACCTTCATCGCCTTCAACATCGCCCGAGTTATATCCGCGGACGTTGCCTTATCAAGAGAATGCCCCCTGTTCATGAGTATCTCCAGGGCACCCTTAATCAAGACCACCAAAATCCCCTTTTGCAAAGGAAGTGCTGCGAGTGCCGAGTGAAGTGCGAGAATTGTGGTCTCGACCCAACTCCTTCCTCTGCTCCCGCAGGATGCTGCAGGCTGGAGGAGTGAAGAGGCCTCGACACTGAGGCGACCTTCATCCCCACCCCCCCCCCCTTACTTCACTGTCGCCATCCTCTTCGCTGTTCGACTACTCCATGTCGTCACCGTCGTTCCAGCTCTCGCCGCACTTCCGCCTGCCCACCGTCGCTCAGCATCCACGGAAATTCGCCGACAACACGAGGATTACACGCGTTATCAGCTGAAGAAGACAACTAATCCGATCTCTTTGTCATGTTGTATAATATTTATGTTTCTTCAAATGTTGTTCCCTCGCGGCGGGCGGAATGTCATCGCCACATGGCGATAACAGACCCCCTTCCCTTACGCCCCGTCTCCGAGGCTTCGAGGCGTGGGCGTAGCCCCATTACATTTACATTGCTGCATAACCAGATAAAGGTTGACTGGTCACTCGTCTGTATTCAAGACCACTGAACCGCCAGTACAGGCGCCAGGCGTTTTCAGGCCAAGCGGATGTAATATTCGGGTTCAGAGGTCAAGCTACCCTTGGGTGCAAGTTGTCAGCGGATTTAGTGACCTAGTGTACCCGGCGCGTGTGGCGCGAGTGCCAGGCGGTTTCGGGTGGATGTGATATACGTGTTCAGGAGGTCAAACTACTCCTGAGTACAAGTTTTTAACGAGCTTGCTGATTTCAAGTTTTTGACGCGCGCGCCAGGCACTTCCAGGCCAAGTGGATGTGATATTCGTGTTCAAGAGGTCGAAGTGCCCCTTAAACTCAACATTCAGCCAAATCTGCCCCGTAGAAAAAAAGTCGATTAAGATCCGGCCTGTATTGGGAAAATTGGGGTACAGTTGCATAGCTCCCATATTTATTGCTGAGTGGGCGAGTGATTGTGGAGTCGAGGTAAAGCGCTTCGCTGCCCAGGATGTTGCTCTGCTTAGTGTTAATCAGTGATGATGCAACTGGCCAAGTAGAATAGACACGTTAAGCATGATAGGTAAGCATACAAGGTATCGAATTGCTTATGGGCCCAGCCGAAACGTCGGCCAGTAAAGTTTTTCCACCATAACAACCTGATCTGGCACAAACAGAACGATGAGTCCGGAATTCCGCGTCAGTGTTCTTGTGATGCCCGTATTACCTGTGGGGCTTAAGTAGATAGTAACTGCGCACTTGTTGTTGCAGGTAAGTTTGAAAAAAATTTTCCAATTTACTGTCGGACAGGGAGGTCCGAAGGTGCCATAAGTCCAGAGCAGCTGAATCGTATTACGAACCGTCGACACATTTCTATATTTATTCACTTTCCTAATATTACAAGCTACACTACTCTTGCAAACTAGCCAGACACTATACCAAAATGTTGAGCAGGTGTGCTGGTACGATAAAGTTGGTTAACTTTTCCAAAGTTCTAGAACTGAGAGGTCAACTTCGGAGCAATGACCTCTGTTGTCAAGCAAAACTTTATCTTTTCCTGGGTTTCCCAAGGCCGGACCATTCATAGAAGCTTCACGTTTATTTGGAATAACCATCGACTTTCACTATTCACAGCGGCCGCCTTCTTCAGTAGCGCAGCTGAGCGGTCAGCGTGCAGGGTTAACCTGCGCTATTCAATCCTCATCAATGCTATCTCTCATAGGGCGCACAGTAGAAAAGTGGGCGTGACATCGTCCTAGGTCTTAGTGCCGGCTACCTCCTCTTCTCCAACTTTGCAAGCACCTCATCTTCACTTACTCACAGTACCCCAGTTGTTAAACGAGTAATTTTGTAGAAATATGCCTGAAGGTGGTGTCCAAAAGGGATTGACCGTTCATGAGCGTCCCTCAATAACATCCTTCGTATATGGAAACGTCGCCATTTCCTGCATGACGCCGCAAAAAGGTCTCCTGACTCACGCCTCAGCCTATGCATCCTCATCTTAACATTTCACATTTCAGGTGACAACTATTTCTCCCGTCCTTGCACTTAAAGCGGGTAAGTGACAGCAGGTGTGAGAAACGACTGACACGAACGATATGATACAGTCCTGTCGCTTGCCGAACGAAAGGAAGAGAAAAAAACGGTTGGCGCCGCGCCAAATGCGGACGGCGCACACGCCACACGAACCGCAGCGAACCAGTCTATAAGCTCGACAAGTCGTAGCTACGGACTTGCTTCACGTTGTGGTATCCTATATGAGGACATGCCAATGAAAAAATTAGCAACTCTGGGACCGAATTTCGGACCGTTCCTACACTTTTCCCACGTACTGTATATGGAGGTGCAACACGACGCCATGCATAACCCTGCGTGGCGCCACAAAAAGGATCTCCTGGCCCACGACATTAACCTCATCATAACCATCCAAACATACTAGCTATTTTTCTTGTCCTTTGCTAATTGCACTACTTTTTTTCATTCTGATGGTTCAAAAGCTCAGAATTATATCTAGCAGTAACTTCCAGATGGAGCGAAGCTATATGCAAAGACGCAATCTCACAAGTAATGCCAGACGTCGTCAGCCCTTTCGCTTCCAGTACGAAGCGAACATTGCTGATTCCGTGATTCACTTACGCGCAACTGTCATTGCTTTCGTTTCCATCGATTAACGGTTTTTTGCCAAGATTTCAATATATTTGCAAAATACGCATCTGATTCGGTATGAACCGTGCGTTCCCATGCGATGCACAGGGTACTTGTTTCATAAAAAATTGTATAAATTTATGCACACATTGTATTCTTACAATCAGATCACATATTAGTAAGTTAAGGATCATGTCTAAGGCACCACAATGATCACTGAGCAACACACAACAAAACAAACAAGTAACGATTCCATTCGAGAGCACTAAATTCAATTTCAAAATTCAATAACATTGAATAGGAGCGGCCCTGTGGGCCTCGAGTGGGGCAACTCTCCAACGGAGCGAAGCCACGTCGCGTCTGCTGGTCTGTGCCCTCTTAAAGATAGTGTAACATGTTCTAGCATGGCCAGTCAGCGCCCAACTCTCTCACTGCACCCCTTCGCCTGGATCGTATGACGTGGCTTTGTCGCATCAGAACATGACACGGCTAAGCCTTGCTAAACAAGTATCCCCTCACGAGACACAGCTTTACCGGAAGATCTTATTAAAGGTCAAATAGTAGCATTGCAAAGAATTCCCAAAGAAAACTATATCATTAAAGCAAAGACATCAGTTAGGTAAATGTTACAGTTAAAGTTACTTCTACTCTTCTGGTATCGTCGAAACTTTATTAGTCCGCTCGTACAGCTCTCTATCGGTGGGTCTAATGATACCAAATTTCTCAGCAGCTGCGAGAGCTCTTTTTGCCTGAAATTCACAAACTCCTTACAAGTATAGATGCGACTATCTAATGTTTATATAGAGGACTACTTACTTGTTCAGCTGCCCCTTTTCTGCTCTCGTTAGCTGCACCCAGCTTGGCGATGGCGACGAGTACTCGGAATATTTCAGACTGTAAATGTGCAAATATCATGCCAATGAATCAATAATCATTTATAAAAGGAATGGATCATCTTAGGCATCTGAAGTGAAAAAAGTAATGGATGAATCCTACTTACTTGAGCGAGTTGAGGGAACGGCAATTTCATAATTCATAGAGTAATTAAAGTTTATTCGGCATATGTTACGCGCCCGCTTCAAGAATAATAAGACGCAGGAAAGGATACGTCTAATCGGTGAGTCAACCACTTCACGGGCACGCGAGTGCAGTCTTGTTCACAGGCGACCACAACACTGTTGGAGAACTAGCTGGACTGTGCCAAGCTCAACCCCGTTGACATGCCTAGCGCCCGCAGTGAACAAGACCGTAGGTACACTACGCAACTTGAAATACGTCGCGAACAGTATCAAAAATCCTAATGCTAATTTATGGCAACAGTATGAGTGAACAAATAAGTGATAAAAAATAGTAAATAAAAAGGTAGCGAAGGCTGATTATAAAAAAATGAAGAAAAGAAACGGACCGCAACAATTTCTGAGCACAACTTCTCATCACTCTCCATAATATTTGCAATTCCAAGAAGGCCTCGTCGTTGAGCCTAAATGCCAAGTACTAGTGAGCAGGGCACTTGATGCGGATGCTCGATGGGTAATTAACAGTTATGCATTCATGGTACACCCTATAAGTACACCTTATATCCTGGGCTAGGAAGGGTGTGGCCACGTACTACACTTGAGCGCGGCGGCCGCTGCGTTTTTGGTGGGAACAGCACTTCTGCGACAATTGCAAACATGTACTTGTTCCATGGAATATAGGTTAACAGTTGTGTCATTACACGGGAAACGCATCCAGCGTCACTTTACAAAAAGGTGAGTAACCACGCCCTTTCTATTTCGGGATATGGAGTGCAGCAGAACGAAAAACAAAAAAAAAAAAACGGAACTAGAGTGTAACTAACCTCGGGATCTTCATGCATTGCAATCTCCTTGAATACTTCTGGCCAGCTTTTGATCTCTTCGAATATTCGACGATTCGCATCCACATCCTCGGTCAGAATTGCAAACGCTGCACTAGCCGCTCTCGCCAAGCGCTCGTTTTCTTCAGCCGCGTACAAAACCCATAGTTTCAGCTTGTCTGTGCCAGGCTGAAAGTGGAGGAGGACGTAAGAAAATTCAGTCTGTACTAAACAAGTGAGTGTCCTTTTAGCTTTTATTCGGGTTCAGCACAATAACAGTACCACTTACCATATTCTTATAACCGATTGCCGCTCTGCAGTCCCTATTAAAGACACAACCGCTGGACTTTTCGTTGCTGGCGGACTCTACTCCATAACATGTCCACACAGTGGACAAATACGACCTCCCTCGGTAAGGATTCACAAAGATGTTGCACCCTGCCATTAGACTCATGTCAAGTGCGCCACGACGTCACAATTTGGCACCCTCCCCCTCGCCTAAGAAACAGCATGTAAGTGCTACTCGGAAGCATTTGTAGGAGCCTTCGCTGAACAGGCAATACAAAAGTTCTACATAAAAACAATAGTAGCTGATAAGAGAACTAATCAAGAGTAATACAAGATACTACTTACTCTAACAGTCTCCTTGAAGAACTCGTCCAAGAACAGTAGATTCAAAAGCAGCTCAGCTGCAGCACTACGAAGATGCTCATGATCCGTCATGAACCAAAACTCTTCGATCTTCGGTACTGCCCTCTCTTTCATTATGCGCCGACGAACAGAATCGCTCATACTAGCCTAAAACGGTTATCGTGAAAATGGTTGTCAGGTCAACCGAACCCTGTGTGCAAGAGAGAGGGCGGGGGATGGACACAAACTGTTCCACAAAAATGCTCTACTTCACTGGAGTTTGGAGAAGATTCCAGATTAAAAGCCAATATAATTTAAGTACGATTCGAAAGAAAAACAGCAGCGAAAGAACATTTGAAAGACCCTATAAAAACCAGTATTTATTACAGAAATAGAGCACTGTAACTCACTAGATTAGTCAGAGTGAGCAAGGCATCGTAATTTGGTTTCCCTTCGATATCGGGGTGGAGAAGATCACATAGAGGCTTCACAACCTAGAAACAAGTAAATGTTAGCACGCTGCGGATCGCGTGACACACGTGGTGTGTCATATGCTCTCTTTACTGTTTCATACTGTCAATTTGGCATCTAGTTCAAGTCATAAAGTTATCAGTACGCATTTTGGACTGGTATAAACATGTCTCATAGAAAAGTGAAGAACAGACGAAATTGCCGATTATCGATTTTAAAAAAGACGAGTTGATGCGGAGATCTTCGCAGAGCGGCGGTGCGCAGTGCGTTTAACAACTGACTTCACTAAGGACAACGGAAACTGTCTCCAAGTCAAAGAAACCCTGCGACGCAGTTTGTCGACGGGGGGAGGGGCGTTTTGCTTTCCATAGATGTGTCCACCCATCTAGGCAGCCGTTTCTCGAGATGACACGTTTTAGGATAGTGGCTAGACGATCTTAGTTCAGCTTCACAAGAGTTCACAGGTTTTACCACAGTGAGATTTGTAAACCGGAACTAGGGAAGCAATGATAATACAAAATGCCCCCCCCCCGTCGACAGCGCTAAACCCTGCCTCTTGAATGCTCTGTATTTGACCCTATTTAAATTATCATCAACTCCACCTCGTACGCTCGTTGTCCAGGAAAAGCGATTTGTGGATCTGTCTTGGCACCAAGTTTAGCAATTGCATGAGCAGCTTTGATTTTTCCTTCAGCTGTAGATTCCTTTGTCAGACGTAAGCAAAGTTTCGTTCCACCTTCACAAATGATACGGCCTCTGAGGTCCTCGATTTCAGAAAACGCAAGCATGGCCCTAAACGGGTAACAACCTTATGAACCCCTGGAATAGGATATGCTTCTGCTTTAACTCACCTTGCAAGTAGCTCCAACGCTTTGTGAGATTCAGTCTTGCTGATTGCAACGCAGGCTGCTACAGCTCCTTCTTCCACTAAACAGCGTACACGCTTCTCTACATAGTCGTCAGTGTCTTTTGGATGTACCTCAGGCACGTGATGCTTGGCAAACTGAAGTGATAGTCATAAGAAAAGTGATGCTCAAAACTGACCTCTTGTCGCTAAACTTCCCTGTACTTACAGGGCGCTTACCTAGATGAATTCCAACTTGCTAGAAAACTGTCATTATTCTGCAAAGGGAAAGGGTGTAGGGAGGAGCGTGGATTGGAAGGCAAACACGGCGCCATTTCCCCCAATGATGCCACCCTGAAGCTGCATCAAGCGTTGGAAAAGACTGAACTAGTTGAGCTCCAACCGCGTCCCCTCACACCCTCTTGTTCGCAGGGATGATCACTGCAAATCGCACCGATGAGGAAATCTCCCGACATACCTGGGCAAGTTTAACCAATTCCTCTTCCACCTGTGGTTTATCATACGAATTTGTCAGATTGACGTAGATAGTAGCCAGCGTGTACCTGAAAATACCCCATCGAGAACATGAAAGAGATTTCAAGGACGTTTATGTTAACTAGACGTACACACAAAGAGCTCCAGCTGCCTGAGCCAGGCAAAATAGAGCCCGAAGTAGAAGCGAATCCGCGACAATCCATTCCTTGACGTCAGCATCAAGAGAAAGATAGGAAAGACCTTCACATGCAAATCGTCTGACATCCGTGCTGTACTTTTCATAATCCAGTAAGAACTTTTTGCAAGTGTGTGCAAGTTTCAATGATGCGCCTTCCTTCATTGTGGCTCGCGAGGCGTCGTCACCACCAGCGGCAGCACACTTGCACAGACCCTGAACTGTTGAAGTTGGCTCACTCAACGACAGAGACAAGGATTTTGCACGAGTAGCTACGAGGAGGGTCCTATACATGCGTTCGGTGGGGCTGGTCCGAAGCTGTAGAAGCTACCTCCTACTATTTGAAAAGCGCTAGAAGGTTGTGATAGTCAAATTTTTTCTCTTCCCCCAAACACGCCACGGACACGCAACACGCCACACGACCACATACGTCCGACAACAATCTCACGCACTGCTTACAGCTTAGGTATGACAGTGTTTCGTGGTCAAGACGCAGATAAAACAATGGCTGATATATGCTCCAGCTCATTCAGAGGCATTGTATATGTATAGGAAGTACTCACCACCAAGGCTCGAACTTTGACATTCTCGTCTTCAGAATCATACAGCTTCCTCAATATTGGAACGCCGACCTGAACAGCATATACGGGTAAAAAAAATGATAAATATACGAAAGAGCCTCCAATACCTACCTTTAAAATCGAAGTGGCCCGTTCGTGCTTCACTACAGTCATCACAATCAATTCAGCAGCAACACTCTGAACAGCTCTCAGTTATACCACCATCATGTCAGAAATAGTAAAATAACTCAAACCTGCATAAGGTGACTCGAAGAAGCGGCCATTTGAAGCATCAAAGCGGTGACCTGGTCGTTTGTGACAAGATTCACTCCGGTATCAACGGGACCCTAAAAATGCGCAGAGATCTCAGATAACGATTGATGAAAAGGAAGGATGAGCAGGAGCGGAACATACCTGCAGCAAAGTAATCAAGAGCGCCGCAAGCTTTATACGAACTTTATGGCCTTCTGGATCGTCGGTGGCACGAGCCATGAGAGCACTATGAGTGACGAGGTATGCTTATGTTATACATCGAACAATATTTATGAACTCACTTGAAAAACTGGTCCACCTTCTCCTTGTAAATCACCCTTTTCGAGTCGAACACCTGAACGTTAAAAAGGATAAAAGAGGTGATTGTAATGATCCTGCAAGGAATACAGATTCAAATGAAGCAAAATGCTGGTACCATATCGTCATCAAGGCGCTGGAGGCAAATGGCCACATGTTGTCGTGTCTCATGCGAAACGGGGTAGTCGCACTGCTCCGGTATCTGTGATGCCACATCCAGAAGGCAAAGGAGACCTTAAAAATGCTTGCTGTAGCTTACTGAATAGTAGCGGTGCTACTGTGGTGGCTGAAAGCCATTCTGCGCTCCCGAAGACAAGACCGCGCGCGGCTCTGATCGTCTGCGCCCTCCTCACTAGTGAACAGAGAAACATTTGGCTTGAAAAATACTCCAGAACACAGATTGTTTGTTTCCCTCCTTTCTCAGAGTCACAATAGCTATTCCATCAATACCGAGTGAAAAGGAAAGGATCTCTTCGTTTCGCGCCGCCGCGTGGGTCCCCATCATCTACAACAGCGCCAAAATGACTTTTAAAAGTCAACAACTCCGAAAACATACCTTGATCTTCGACGAATTTCCATGACCATCCTCTTGGAATTCCACCATCCATGTGCATTAAATTCTTCAGCAAAAGGTCAATAACCATTTCGCGCACCGAAAAATTAGTAAGTCGATCTTGCCTTTACTTTCAGAACACACTTAGTAACTCACTATGGCTGTCACGGTTTTATCCTTCAGCATGCTTTGTAGCTCCAGAATCACACGAATTATCCACAGTTTGTTAGCTGAATGAAGAGCAATTAGATGGGGCGTTACTCATCGATCAAGGTATTGAAGCTGAACGTCTTAGAATAATTCGAGGACATCCAAGGAAAATTGCTGGTAGGAACTGAGTTTGGCCACCTTAGAAATATGACGCCTAGGAAAAAAACGCATGTGATTGGTGGGTCATTCGAAGGACCAATCAGAAGCTTGTTCGCGCTGGTGCATGGATCCCCACCGGAATATACAACACTCACACAGAACAAACGCGGCAGCGCTTAACTTCCATTGCAGAGCTCGGTGACTGTTTGAAAGAATTGCTAAGAAAGAATGGGAAGCAAATAGACAAAGAGTGGCTACCTGGGCACTGACAGATACTAAAGCGTAAACTAACAAAACAAAAAAAGCAGAACTAGGGGATGTTTTTCGAGGTTTAGCGATACGGAGGTGGTAGACCTTTTGTGATCTGTTGACAGTCGTAGCATAAGCGGTAACTATAGTTATGAAGTGCTGTCTGGGCAAGTGAACCAAGACAGGAGGACAAATGCCGTTCAATGGCTGATGCGATTTATAGGGCCGAATCCCGTCAGCCCGCAGGCAAGTCTCAACCTCATTGAAAATTAATGAAATGGCAAAAACGTAGTGGTAGCTATTGAGCATTACCTTCAGCAACTTCTGGATCAGGTTTTATGTCCTTCGTGCGGTCCATTTTCGCTAGTGCATTGAATATTCTTTGGACAATCAACCCAGCTGCATCCACATATTGTTTAGCGTCTCTAGCACACATTATACGGCAGACACGTCGTACCGAACGCAGACCGTCATCGTCATGCATGGACAGGAACAGCAGAGCCTAAAAAAGGACTATTAGACTGTTGAATACTAGGCTGCCGTAGTGGACGAACAGGAAGCTGTAATTTTTTGCAATAGTAACAAAATGTAACGTGCAATAGTGCTGTGAGGCCGCAATCGTTTCTACTGAGGCTATTGACTTAGGAGAGTGCAAGCTAAATAAAACCGTAAAAGCAAAATGGCAGTTTTAGCTGTTCGATGTCTGAGCAGCCGTTCAACATGAAAGAAATGGCAGCAGCTCACGCTGTGGTGATCTACTCGCAACGACGCCAGGTCCCTCACACTAGGTCACAGGATATCTGTCAACCGCGAGCTTCTTTTCTTCCTCCTTCCTTATTTTCTTCACTTCCATCTCTCCTTCCTCTTCCTTACTTTGCCCTCTCTAAATGCTTGGCCAGGGGATGCGATGAGAAAAAACCTTCAGATTCTCTCAACGGGAGAATATCTAGTTGAAAGGGGAACACGTCATATGTATCGCCATACGAGAATTACTAACAAGTAACGGAATGTTATCGTTAGACGATAATGGCCATATCGACGATTGTGACCCTGTACTACTACTGCGCCGAAGCGAAAAAGTCAATTTTTCATTCAAAGCTGTAAAATCAAAAAGCATTGATGGAAAAGTCTTAGTGAATAGAAATTGTGGTCCAGGACATCCGAACGGCGTTATGGCGCGCGCAAACTAATAGAGTACTCCCTAGCCAGTTGAGTTAACACCCAGTGGCACGCCAACTCAATACTGGTGCGAATGCCGCGCACACGAGCACGCGCCGTTCTCGCCGCACCTCTGATGTCCTGTACCAGACTCATTAGCAAACGCTATAAGGTCCACTTACTCTGCCATGGTTCTTGATTAGCTCGTCCACGATACGAATAGCGCATACCGATATTTCTAATGGTTCGTTGTTATTTTCAGCAATAGCCAACAAAGTTTTTATACTTTTTCCCTGAAGTTTACCAAATCAATGAAAGTCCAAAACCGAAAGCAAAGCAAAGGTTTCAGCTCGTAGTCAGACCGTAGAACCTACCGAATTCCAAATCCTTGCAGCACCTGCCTCAGTTTCCCTTGCGAGTACAAGAAGATTGTTGAACGCATAAAATACAGCATTGGACGAACGAACCGAACTTTCCAGGGAAGTAAGGTGAGTAGTACCTGCTCTTTTTGCTCCTTATCCTTGGCAGAACCTTCGAAAGCAAGCCTGCTCATGTCATTCACTTTGTTATCCATACTTGTAGCTTTCTTCACTTTCTCATTGTTCGCAACGACCAATCGTTGGAGCATTTCAGAAATAGCCCTGTAAAGATGCACCAATGAAATTGCGAAGGAAAACAGGGGAATCAGTAACTAACTTGTCCTTGGGACTCAGCCTCAATGCCTCCTTGGCATCTTTGAATGCTGCTGCTACATTGTCCAGGTGCTCACGGGCAAGAGCTCGCCGATAAAGGGCCTTCACATCAGCGCCGTCGTATTCAAGAGCTGAACAGAACAGGTAAAACGCAAGAATAACTCATTTGTAGAACCAAGCCTATTTTGAGCTCTAACCTTTAGGGCAGCCAATGATTCAGGTGATTGGTTATCAGACATAGTCAACTAATCAGCGCAGCCCAGTCCTGCTAACAATGGGAGCTGGGCAGAAGTTTGGTATGGGCGAGGAAAAAACAATAGTCTCTCCCCATGGGCATGTATTGGCACGCGCCCAGAAAATTTAGGCGCTATGTGCCTTGGAAGGGGTCACTCCAGCACTGTTCGGCAACTTCATGAGGTTAGGTGAGACAGTGCAGTGAGAGCGTGCTATATTTGGCGTCAACTAAGCCATATCAGAGCCTGTCACATTATCTCGGCGAGAGTGTGCAGACCAAGAGACATGACGTGGCGTCTCCCTGCTGAAGAATGGCTCCTAGGGCACATAGCGCCCAAAATATATAATCAGCAGAAGACTTCGGAATGCACTATTTAGGTAACAACAAAACAAAAGTTACAAGTTACAACGGACCTTTTGTGGCATCGCTCTCGGCTCCTTCAAAATCTTCCTGTTTCAATCTTGACAGTGAACGATTTCTATACAGAAGAGCTCGAAGTGCCTTATCGCTCTCACTAGTCAGTTGCAGCGCTTCCGTATAACTAGAAAAAAAAACAATTTTTTTTCTCCAGAGCTGGAAAATTTTGGAAAATTCCAAAGTACTAGAGGGAGGTAACCCATGAAAGAAAACTTACTACTCATTTGCTTCTGCATACTCTCCTCGTTTCACTGCATCATTACCGGCATCTTTGAGTGATTCGGCGGATTCCATTTGTGCCACCATACGCTATGAAACGCAAGATTACACAAATACTTCCGTACTGCGTCATGAAAATAATTCTTGCGCAGTAGTTACCATAACTGTTGAATATATTATAAATATTACCATACAACAGCTTGATTTCAAGTGGGGGTAATTATACTTAAGGAAAGTTAGGAGTAATCAGGTGATTATTCAGATGGGTCAAATTTATTAGCTGTTCGGGTTTTTGCATATAACCATGACATAGAGGGTAAAGTAGACGTAGTAGTAAGTAAATAGTAAAATGAAAGTGTAACAATTCGTGATTTAAAATGTTTAATAATTTTCTCCATTGATTATGAAGGCAGGTATATCCCAGGAGTGGTCAAGGCAGCCATCCCCTCATAAAAGAGCTCCCATAAAAATTTTAAGTAGTAAAGTAATGGCAAAAGAGAAGCGTGAGGTGTGAAAGTCGTGAACACGGACTAGATCCGTTCAGCTGAACGGATCGCCTCGAGTGGACGAGAAGTTTCGGCGAGCACACAAGCATTGTAATAGCACACATAGGATTCGAGCGAGTGACTTTGCACTCTCCACAGTCTCCACATACTCTTTCAAGATCAAGATTTCCATTCCGGACTCATCGGAAGCCTCTTCTTCTGTGTAACTACTTATACTCATGAGCAACATGAAATCCTCTTTCAATTTCTTCCGTTAAAATGAATAAGGAAACAGAAATAACGTCGTTTCGGAAATAACGTCGGAATGTTCTTACGTGAAATTGTACAACTAGTGAAAGTACAAAGGTAGACTGAATATAGGTACTTTAACTAAGTTCTGACGTCAAGAACCGAAGCCCTTCTTAGAAACAGCTGTTCGACCCCTGACCTTCATAGTGACCAGCGTCGGCAAACCAGCCAGCCGGTCAGCCTCCACTGAGAGACGGTCAGGTTAGATCCTGCCGTTTGGAAAAGATTTCGCAAAACATGACTTCTCCACAAAAAGTTTCACCTCTTCTACAACCCCCACCCCTTTTCCCAGCCTATCTACCTGCTTCCGGAAATTTCGCAAATTAATCAATTTATCCTAGTTTTCCGAAACCTTTCCAGTTTTTCTCGAAAAACTGACGTCGAGCGGGAGCTATATAGCACATGTGAAACAGCAAAAACTGAGAACACTCAACAACCGAAAACATTTTTCTCATGGGCAGATACGACCCCCTCGATGGGGATGCCTAAAAAAGTGCCCTGATGACGATCTCAGTGGTCCTGGGACAAGGGGAAACGAAAGAAACTGCCTCAAAAGGCTACTCCTCTGCTTGCAAAACTGGATTGAAGTTGATGTCCTCAACTGGAATTGAAAAGAAGTCGTGGCTTGGTGAGTTTTGGGAACATTCAGGTGTTCTCCAGGGCTAGCTACTTCAGCCTACAAGTTGATCGAATCGATACCTATTCAACCCATGTCACTTTCTCTGATTCTCTGTGGTCCCAAACATTGACCAGTAGCATAGCAAGAGGCACAGTAAGGACCACTTTCTTCCTCAGAGGAGCCTTTTCTTCTCAGCCGGTAGTACATCCCAAGGGCAGAACAACCAGCTACGATTTTGACGCTTGCGATAGATAGAATCCGGTTAGAGCAAATAAATCCGACAGAGGTGGAGTCACCCGGAAAGTGCGCTGTCGCAAGACGGTTGTGCGTCACTGAGTCCTGTTATGGTCGCTGAGTCCTATCTGGAAGCTCCAATTACCCTTCCTCCTGACTTTTGTTTTACCTATGATGCTCGTGGCGGTTGTCTAAAGCTCGCGCAGTTCTGCAAGGTCTGGAGGGCGCCAACATAGTAGAGTGGCAAACGGGGGGGGGGAGGGGGAGGGGGAGGGTGAGAGAACTGATGGGCGTTTCCGTGTAATAAATATCACAAGTGTAATTACTACACCCGGTATATTACTGGGAAGACGGACAAGGCAATCGTGATTTGTCGCATCTTCGCGCTCAGCGTGTCACGCGGCCATGCGCGGCAAATTCTCGATGTGCATCAGTTTATCAATTGGAGCAGCGAAACTCATATGAATTTGAGCAAAAGGACTCCTAGATAGGCAATATCGAATTTCTTTTCCTTTTTAAAGGAAGAATTCGCGACGAGCCAGTGAAGAGTTCGTTGGTGGCGCCGTTAAGAACAGAATTGTACTATGTGTTAATTGACTTGCTCGTAGAGAAAAAAGGAAAAAAACCGTCGAGAAGGCTCGAAATAAGGCCCTACTCGTACCACGCGAGGGGTCAAAATCAATGCGGATAGCGCGAGAGAGGGCAGAGAAAACAGCGAGAGAACATGCAAACGAAGGAGAGCGCAAGTAAGACATCTATAAACTTGGACGAAGTCACTTAAGGAATTTTGCGCCTCACCGCTGCTTCCTTGCCACTTTCTGACGTAGAACCTATACAGGTTTGTTTGCTGAAGCCCTGTCCAGGCGAAGAGTTTAGCTATATACGTGATCATGAGCTCTGCCTTTACCACTTAAACCCAAACGGACAGGATTGGGTTTAAGTGGTAAAGGCAGAGCCTCTTACATTAGAGGTAAAATCACCGACAGTGACCTTGAAAAAAGTAAGGACTTTATTGAATAAGTTCTGCAACTGCATACAGAATGCTTCGAGTTCCAGAAATCCTATCCACCGCTTCAACGTGGCGTGGGGGTAACTGGTTTCAGCTGTTCTAAACCGTACTAATGCGGAGGGTGCCACAATAGAGCATGGCAATCTACGCGTGGTTAAATTTTTTACGCCGAAAACGGTAATAAGATATGGGCCTCATTCCCCTGAAACTGAGGATACGATCAAGAAGGTGTGGCTCAACCCTAGCTTCGACAATCTTGGTCGCCTACACACCAACATTAAGCTACGACGAGGATGAGGTCGAAGCATTTCGCAAACAAATAAAATAAATAGAAGGATAGATAAATAAATAAGTGAATAATTGCAATTGTACTGCATATTCTGAAGAAGCTATTCACTATGGCTGTACTTGTTGATTGCCGTCAAAGGCGATAACTCCACTTCGTTTCCTACTCGACAACTCTTCCGACAGGCTCGCGTCGCTCGCCACGCCAACCAGTGCGGCTTATTACGACTGCCTTGTCGCATACCCGAACCGCTGCTACGGTAATCTAGACCGCCGTTATACCCATCACCCTCCCCAACCCTCCCCTCATGCTTATGGAAGTCCAGTTCGTGTAAAACTGAAAATCCCTGATGTGTGTTGTCCAGCGTTTGCTCAGAACAAATCTTTTTCTTCGGTGTTGATGCCATTTCGGAGTTTGTCGGAGGAATCTCTGGATCGATCTTAATCTAGTCGCAGCTGAACGCTTGGTATATGAACCAATTGTGTTCTAGTTGAGAAAATGGCTACCCTACGACTCCCTCCATCCCTTCTCTATTCCTTTGACCCGGGGCAACTTCACCCACTTCCTGACGTTTAATTCAGCCACCGGAGGCCAGAGGTGCGTACAACACTGGGAAGGGGAACATGAAAACTCTCGGCAACCCCAAATTTCATTTTTATTCTAACACCGTTTCCAATCGATGCAGACCCCTCGAGCAGACCAGTTGGAACCCCTATTGAGATGCCTTCAACATATCGCGCATTCTTGTCACTAGCCATTGGACAGGTGTTAGATAATGCCGACGGAACCCATACATTATCACAGGTGGGCTGTAGTCCTTTGTTAGAGAAGTTTCACATCAAACGCCATTTCTGAGTCCTTGTTCAAAGGCACGGTCCGCGATACAAAGGTCTAGGTGATTTTGCAGAAATGTGGAAGAAAATTCGCCAATGAGCGATCTACAAAGAGAAAATGCCAAAGGGAACGTTGGAAACGCATTCGTCAGGCCTCCTCTAGCCTCAAACAACTCAAGAGGTAAAAGATCGAAAAGACCGCGCACTGGGACAATTCCCGTCGGCTGATTCCCAGTAATGAACCTTATGACTCTACAAGGGACATTGAATGCATCCGCTCCATGATACTTGCCTGGTAGCATTAATTTCGGCTGGGAGGCCGTTTTTGGAGGCAGGATCTGGAGGCGGGGTCACTGAAAAAAGGGATGTACCACTGAAGCAACTTTGTGCCTCAATTCCTTTACCGTGCAACTTCCTGCCGCAAAACTGGCACAGGATTGTCCACTCCGGACCGCACTGCCTTCCCACATAACCTCTTGCATTTTTACGGGTCATGGCGGAGCGCTCCTTTGACTGTGGGGACAAACACCTTCCACTGAAGACAGATCCCTACCGGTGAGGACGGCTGTCTAGTACCATAATAGTATAAAATGTTCAATGCTCTTGATGAAATTTTTGAGCGCTAAACCTAGGAAAAGCTTAAAAAATCGGCTTGGGCTTTTTACTGATCCGTAGGGATGGTGTACGGGGGGGGGGAAGGAGAGAGAGAGGAGAGAGTGATACTTCAGAAGTACAGAAAATGACGAAAAGTTCCCAATTAACGTTCATCCATTTCACTAATACGATAAGAGAAACTGTGATGTCCCTTTGGAACCGGTTGGGGATAGGATTCGTAAAACGGGCGGGAAGTGTGTGGGGGAGGCGAGGGCTACAGTGGTCAGGTTGTTGTAGATTTACGTGAACATGCAGTGAATGCGGAAAAACTTATATACGGGAGGGGGCAAAAAAGTCACTTCTACCGAGTTACATATCAGCAAAGTTTTCGCAGCCCAGACAGGGGACGTGGATACGAGTACCAGGGCGAAAGATACCCAAGATGTTCCTCGATAAGCAGGAGCAGGCTCTCGCCCCACCTTCATGTACACCAAATATGAAGTCATCTCCAGTCGCAGCCTGACTTGAGAAGACCTTTGGAATTCATGTCACCTACAAACAGCTGCGAAACTTCTAGTATGGAATCACTCATGGATAGCTACCTGGAGACCAGTACTGTCAATCTGGAAGACCTCCAAGATCGAGCATCTCCGACAACGTCGCTACGGTCTAGGACATCATCTTCACCGCAGTCGCCAAGGCGCGGGTTGATGGTAGGGACCGGACGTACCTGGAATGGAAAAACCGATATTTTCTTCGTGCACCCGGTCTGAAGGAGAGCGCTGGTGGTTACATCGAGCAACTCGAAAAGAATATCCTCCCTGCATGTCCTCCCTACATGAAACTTTGTACTGTACAGGTTCGGGTGCCACCACATCGAATCGAGGGGAGTTGGAAAAACTCTCGCCTACTTGGAATGGAAGGGAGTTGGGTTCCTGAAGAAGATGGAATATCTAAGTGTGTCACCTGACCTAAATCCCCTCGATTACCCGGTTCGGGCGGAGCTCAACAGGGTGGTCTACAGTGGTGGAGTAATCAGCTATCTCGCTGAATTCAGGCACCAAAACACGGTCGCGCAGCAGAATCTATCGATGGCGCTCCTCCAGAAGGCTGTGGCGGATTAAAATTGTAGTATTTAATATGCTGCTGAATATGATGGTGGAAATGTCCGATAAGATTCCAATAAAGTGTAACTTATAACGCCTCGAAAGTCAAGGAAGAAAGTGACTTGTATTCTGCCCCCCCCCCCTGTATATCCCTGATTAATGTAGAGCTTCAGCAAAATAATCGGCTGATTTTTCGTAGGCACTGATGCCTCCTGCACGAAAAAATACCACTTTCTCGAAAGTACAAAAAAGTAACTACTCATTCAGCTTGAGATGCCCTTTCATCATAAAATCGCGGACTCCACAGATATACTCATATTGTCATATCTGACCCTGATCAGTTATGCATGAGCAGACTCCGATATTGCCGTAACTACCAGCGCAATACCAATAAACCACCATAACGACATACTAAAATGACCAACACAGCGGCACTAATGAATAGAAACCAGAGTTGCAGAGCTAGGCAATTATAAGGACTACATTAGTGCTTCTGATGCATTGGAAAACGTGGAAAAATAGACGTACCATAATAATGTAGCATGCTTGAGATGGATGTGATTGGACGGTTACATGAGACGGCTAGTCACGTGGCTCGTCGCGTTCATTTACCCATTGTAGGTGCATGAATGGGTGTTCTCTTGAAACTTTTGATCCAGATTATTCATAATGGCCGAGGTTGGTTCCGAACAATCTGGTTACTAGAATTGACTTATGTTGTTCAACATCATAGACGGGTGTATCGCAGGACTACAGCCTTGGTCAATTAAACAGACCATATGGCTTACGGAGCCGAGGCCCTTTAACAGTCCAATAAAATAGCAGTTCAGGAATACAAATTATGCCGCTATTGTTTGATCTACTGGGTTATTACTTCAGCCATAGTATTAGCATGGTGATCGTGAGGTCCAGGTTCTAGCCTTGGCTACAGCTAAGCGTTTTGCCCGTAATGGAGTTCTCATGAAGAATCGTACTTTGGAAATCGCTTTCTGTTTTCTACTCTCCTAGAAAGCTGAGACTATGGGTGCTCAGATAGGAACGGTCCACTCATGGACAGACCTCGCTGTAAATCTGAAGTCTACTAATTGTAAGTAAGAGGGTGGTAAGAAAAGTAATGAGTGACTAATTCGCTGGTGAGCCGCAAGTTTTTAGGGCTTTGGAGAATAATCTTTCGTTTCAGAGAGGTAAGTGGTTAAATTTCTACTACTTGTTATTGAGACAGCCGTCATGGCCGTCTCTCTCAGCCGCATGGCGAGTTATCTCATGCTGCTTTCATAATTTGCGGTAGCGAGTAAAGCGCTCCGGTGTCTACCAGTGTCCAGCGTCTTCCAGCGTCTCGATGGCTAGGGAAGCGTAGGCATCGATCTAGGATCTGCCAGCTTCTACCAGCGTCATCAGCGTCCACCAGCGACCGGGAGTAGAGAGTGTGGGGAAGCGAGGAGGGTCGCAAACCACCGGATTGACGTCGTGAAATAGCATCGTGACAGCCTCACCTACTACTACGTACACTCAATGTTCGTACATTAAATTGCATAGTTCGGTGCTTCAGCGGTTGTGCGCTGCAGCTGTTTGCTACCCTCCTACTTCCCCATATTCTCTACTCCCGGTCGCTGCTGAACGCTGATGGACGCTGGTAGACGCTGGCACATGCTAGATCGATACCTATTCTTCCCTAGCCCTCGAGAAGCTCCAGACCCTGGCAAACGCTAGATCAATATCCATTCCTAGTCGCTGACGCTGCTGGACGCTCAGAACGCTATTGGTCACTGGTGACATTGGTAGACCCTGGTGGACGCTGTCGCAAAGTATGAACGAAGCCTCAGCGTCGAAGCAGCTTTTGGATACTCATCGTCTGGCCAGGCGCGAGGCCAAATAACGTATTACAGCGATATTCGCTCAAAGGCACATTTTGTGCTAGTCATATGGGCAAGGTAACTTGGATCCCCTCACGACTCATTGATGCGTCAATCCCTCCCTCCTGGATGAGCGTTACAATGTTCGAAACGCAATGGCACAACAGACACCGCCCAGTAAATCAAAGAGAAATGTACCTCTGGGAGCGGATATTGGAGCCTTTCTACTGAGATCTGCGTCAGAAGAAGCCAGGGGTATACGCGGAAACAACGACCAGGGTATTCGTACAGAATGAGCAAGGCTGAGCAACCTCTTACACGGCCATTACTGGAGGTTGGGTTGAAATGATGTGGAACATGGCTTCCAGAACATTCACTGTGTAAAACAGAACGGGGGTCGTATTCGCCGCAGTAGGGGGTCATGTCTTGCCACCTTTTTTACCCGCGAGATGAGCAATAATCACCACGCTTGACAAGTTATCTACGGCCATGTGACCCTTTCCGTCCTCAATTTCCTCTTTCATCAGCAATATTTTCCTGCTAGGAAATATCATCTGCTTAATCCATTCAGCTCTATGCATTACTAGAAGAATTCACTCGTTAGAGAGAATGATATTCCTGCCCAACTTTTCGCTAAAGGGAAAGCTTAGCTCCTCCTGGCACGGGGGACAAACTGTCCCGTCGCTCTCACAAGGGTCATTCCAGCAGTAGCCATAAATGAACGCCACCGCCACAAAAAGTCTAATGATTTGTTCTCTGTCGGCAAAGGAACATCTGGGACCTCAATTTGGCTTGGTCAGCCATAACGTCTATTCAGCCGATCATCTGGTCTTTAGCCTTGCCATATCCTGTCCATGCTAACTAAATAAGTCATTTCTAGTTAGCGGATCCACTTGCAACCAAGCATGATCGCTGTGGACCTTTTGCATACGCAGATCATAAAAAACCATGCATGTGCTTATGAGACGCCTGATTGGTTGTCTCATGTAACCTCCAATCACAGCCGTTCCTAGCACGCGACCGCAATCAACAAGCACAGCAAACGCAATAACTCGTATACTAACACAAACCTTAATCGGATCGTGATACTAGTAAAGGATGTTGGCTTCTGTTGGTTGTATAAAACATCTTTATCCAAAGTCATCACATGGCGAACCTACACAATCAAACGAGACAACAACCAGGACAAATGAAAATCGAATGAAGAAAAAAAAGGAAAGTAATCGTAACCTCTGCAATGTGTTTTCCAATGTCGAGCAACAAATATTACTCATCATCGATACATAAACGAATCTCATTGAATGATGAAATACAACAATTCCTTAATATTACAAAGTAATGTAGAACAATCAGTCAATAAACGGCAGACGACAAACGGACTGGGAAGAGTGTATCGTGAAGTGAATGAGAATTTTTTTGACGACATAAATTCATGCTGACCGACCATGAAATATTCATGTCGCGCTCATCTTTTACTGCTATCCTTACTATATCATCTAGATTATAAGAGAGATTATTATGCAAATCCTGAAAGATTGGTACATAGCACAGAAACAGCGCTCGTATCCTTACGTGGGGATCTTTTAGAGGTTCAAGTGGCTAGTGCCATCTTGCCACAGCCACTATTAGCGATTCCGCTCTCCTTGAACTGCTGACCATTTCCGCTTACATTACCCGAATACTGTTTTGCATTTCGCGTTATTGTTACAGTCCAGTACAGAGCTTTCTGAATCACGACGACTTACTAAGTAAATACTAAACCCACTAGGTTTACTGGCTCAGATGAAGGACCACTGTGCTACTGTTCTATCCACTCCTTTTGTACTGAGAAATGGATGAGCGCTGTTCTGCTCTCCTATACCCTTACAGCTGGCTATACTAGAAGAATGCGGGAGACTACTTCAGGGACAAATGACAGCCTGCAATTGCGATTTATCCCAGAAAGAAGTCCATAGTCTGGATTTATCCCCATCCGTACGATCCGTTTGACACCTCTTCCTCTCTGAGTACTGAGAGGAAATGATGGCCTGTTAGCACGTATCCGATAATAAACAAAAAAAATTGGAGAAAATCTACAAGTGAACAATAAATGGACGTAATTACGTGTACATGGACTCATCTTACGTCGGCAGTAAGTCAGTTGTCAATAAGTCAATGAGTGAAAAAAAATAAATCGCAAAAAGAAATAATAACGTGAAAATCATACTGGCACGTAATTCAGGAGAAGGTGAAGTAGTAGAGAAAGATACGATCAACAATGAAATGATCAACGTCAGTATACAACGGTCATGTGCATTTGTGTCTGAATGACGATAATGAACGGATGAACGAATGAACGAATGAATGATATGACAGATATGCTAAAGATGAATAGAATAGAAGTTATATGAGCTGAAATCTATGCGTAGAATTCCTTCGTGGATGCTTTTGTGTACGCATAACCAGCATATGGACGTGGTTTTGGCTCTTCTAACGCATACGATCCTTCATCCTTTTTTCGCATCCGATACACAATAAACATTACTAGTAATATGGCTGTCAATAGACCGACAACTGTACCACCAACGATAGCTGAAATTGAACAGATCATAGCAAACACTTATTACTTGTCATGGACTAATTACTGTGGAATACAGTGCAACATTGCAGTGCAGAACCCACCAGCGAGGGGGAGGGAGCGTGTTTGTTCTCTAGAAAAATTTTCCCGTTTTACGCTATTCACGCTAGACACGCATTACATAGTGCTTAAAGGTATAAGACACCATAATTTGGTAATCGGTCTAAAATGGTATCAGGGGTGCTCTATAATGGGAAATGGTGAAAAAGCGAAGTGAAAAGGTCAAAACAGGACATCATTGGTTGGGGATTTTAGTCGACTCCGTACGACGACCCCCTCCTTTTTTTTGGTGGGGGGGGGGAAGGTTGGTACAACGGTATAGCGGCTGCATGTATGTACTCGCACATCCATGCAGCACCACAGCCGCTTCATGTCAATCTTTTCGCTTCATACTGTACTTCGCAAATGAGCGGTACGAGCATCAGTATCGCTGGACCTTCCTGGGAGGGTGGGCGCCGTGGGAGTCCGGGTAGGTATTTTGCAGCATGATAGGATGATAGGGGCTATAAGGGAACATTCTTTGGAAAAAAAGCCACGCAGCGCCTGCTCCGGGGTGCTGAATTCTGTCCTGCTAAGCGTACCAACCCTACACACGGATTTATCTGCCACTTGCCTCTAACGGTGCATCAGTAGAGGCGTTCCGGCGTACTACGTTTTGGCGCGGCGCCAGCTGCTCGTTCCAGCCAGTCGCTGCTACTACGAGGCGAGCAGCCATTAATGGGTATGGGCTTACCAGGGCATATGTACTCAGGCACTTCGTCACCCAACGCTTCGGTAAGCCCTTTACCTCCCCTGCTTGGCGGCACAGCAAACCTAGTTTTTGTTATATTTGATTGGTGGTATGTCTACCCACCAACGATGATAAACCTGACGCATCCTTTTCGGTTCATTGATCGCTAGACACATTCGCTGTACGACTTGAGAGAAAACAGATTATATGGGTCCCATAAAATTTCACTTTTGCCCAAAATGGCATCAAAATCAGGAACGAGTATTTCGGTGGTCAGGTGAGTCGATGGGAACCACTTCATAACTACTGTTTCAATTTCTTTGAAGTAGGCATCATAGAGGTAAAGCAATCAGCAAACCATCGCTTTCAGAATGCGCCACGCACTTGATATTCGAAAAGATAAAGGTTTTCCTTGCGGACTTATATCTAAAGCCCCTTAAAGTCTGAGCACTCGTCCGTTATTTATAGTAACTTCAATTTATTATTAGCATATATGTTCCATGACAATTCTTTGGGCCCCAAACCGATAGAAGGTATGCGCGGAATCCCATCTTCGGATGGACACCCTACGAACTGATCCACTTTAGCCCTTGTCCCAAAATGTCTGAGAAGCAAGCGGGATTGGAACTGAGAGGGAAAATCGCATGGAACATCGTACTCTGTGAAAGACAGGAGGCATGGAAGTACTGGAAAAGGATTTTTCTTCTACCATGACACATTCCTATTACCCTTTATTTAGAGGTAAGGCGAATTTATTGTTGTACTTTCACGGTCGCGGAGACGCATGCTACAAGACACGCCAAAAAATTCCTCACAACAGCAGTAGCTTTTCAGCTCTTTTTTGTAAATTCTTATCTTCTTATCGTTTTTCAAGCACTTTTTGGGCCGTAGTCCGCCTTGGGGGAAGGGAGGGAGGGGGGAATCATTTCGCTATTTCCCATCAACAGGTCCACAGGTGGAGATTTGTGAAATCTTGTGAAGCCATATAAAAGATACCAGCCGATTAGTAAAGACCACTTGTTAACTATTCTTATACCTTCAACCTTCGATCCTGTCAACTCTTGCAAAGAAAGGAAGACTATTAATGGAACGTAGCAAAAGCGCAAAGCGCCCCCACCCACCCCAACAGCCCCCTCCCCCTTTCTTGTTCAATATAGACTATTCACATGTTAAGAAACCGGGAGTACGCAAAAGGAAAGTCGGAAAAAAATATTCGTGGCGTCCGAGGCCTAGGTGCGCCCTATACAGGGTGCGCTTTGTACCCCGGAAAATTCGGTATATAGCAAGATCTTATTGACAAAGAAAAAACCCTTGATTATGGTAACTCGAGTCCGTAGGTTTCCAGGACCAGGTTAATCCATGGATCTCCCTAATTAAGAATTACCTAGGTGTCTGATGTGAGGTCACGAGGTACATCTCCAGATGGCAGATAGGGGATTAGTCGCGGACTAAAAGCTACTGTGCATTTTGGTCTTCAGACGCAGGTGGGTTCAGGGAATAGGATCCCTTCTTCTCCATCGATTCACACTTTTTGTAAACGCGTCGGCCTAGTCATGCATGCAAGGCGATTCACTTTCGCCTTCTACAAATAAGGCTATAATCTGCTTTAGGGGGGCCTAACAAAAAACCTGTACGTCGAAAACAGTCACGAGGAAACAACATCTTCCCTCGTCCACGAAAACCCTAATAGCGCTGAAACAGACATTCTCAGTGAGACTTCCAAGATGTTAGGGCTGTATTAAGCCGTCCAAATTGTGATCTACCGTCCAGTTTTCTGACAAAATTGCCTAGAAGTACCCGCACGGTGATGAATGACCACCAAAAACCTTCGGAATCAAAAATAACTGAATTTGTAGGGCAAGAACTACATATTTTTATTCTCAAAGTATATTTCATATTTACCTATTCCATCGGAGACATGGACGATTTTTATGCAACCCGTCAAGAGGATATATAGCGGAGAACCCTGAGCGCCCACAATTAACAGGGCTATAAATAGGAAGCCGGTAGTTATAGGGATGCACTTCCCACCTGCATAGAGCATTTCCATCTTCTACTGAGGGGGCATGTTCCCTAAATAGCTTACTTTCGACCAATCACAAACCATCAATTGTTGACCAATAGCAGATGTCATATGTGGTTTAGACGTTGTAAATGTCATTCTTATTCTGTCATCCCTCAGGCCATTTATCAGAGAGAGGCCAATGAAAGAGTAGCGCGCTCATTGTTCGCTGGATTTACGCTGACGATGTGGAATAGCGTAACCTAATATGATCACACTTATGGCGACCCCCTCGTCTCTAATGGGCCATCTTCTCACCAGACTCCTTTAATTCCTTCAAATATTCAATTCTACGAACGACAGCAAAATGAATAGGGAAAAATTAGGGAAGGGACCCACATGGGGTATTAACCGAGCATTTCTCAAATAACGCTTTCTTGTGCATTTTATATTATGCGCGTTTTCGTGGAGGAACTGCAATGCCGGGATCCTGATTTATTCCACATTTCGGACAGAAGTAGCGTTATGTTCATATTTACCACCCGTCCTTTAACACATCTTTGATCTCGGGTAATGTGGGAGCATACTCAAGAGCATCCTTAATAAATAATTCCTGGGTTCCCGGATTTCCTTAAGTCCCCGCACCACTGCCAACTTTCACTTGGCCTTTTGCACTCAACAAGGAACCTGCTGCCCCTGCCTTGAGGCTAATTTAGCATATTAGATCCAGTGCGAGCCACTGAGCTAATTGCAGGGTTAATTACTTTCTGAATCCCCTTGCAATAGCTGACCCTATCAACATCCCATTAGCTCTCCGCAGCTTTCAAGAAAAGAAAAGCGATTTTTTTTAACCACCGCTGTTTAGAACCTCTCGAGGGAGAATTTTTAGAAGGACACTCAGTCTCAGCCATGAAACACCCACAGGCTTCCTGGCAGTTCTTCAAGGGCAGCCAGATTAAGGGGTAGTAGCGCAGAGTTAAACTAGCAGTTCAGTACACACATAACCATCTCCCCCCCCCCTCCTCCTCCCTCCCTCCCCTTCCAAAGCTTTGCCTATATGTCCAAAAACAGGACGTTAATTCTCAGGATACGGTAGATTTATTTAACAATTGCACAAAGGAATAAAAGGTAGTAGCTCACTGATCGTTCTGATCGACCCTAACATGTCTTTGTAGTGGCACCATTCCCATTCAATGGCTTTCACGAGACCCGATGTGGCCAAATATATGACGCATTCAGAAGGAATTTGTCAATAACCCATACACTTAGCACGCAGATATCTGCCCTTTAGTTCTCAATAACCCGGTTATAAACCCAGGAGATTAGAACTCCCCCTGAAAGTCCCTCTTTATAGCAGCGTCGCCTGCCAAAGTAATTCGCACTGGCGTTCTCATCTGGCGAGCCAAGATCACAGCCTAGTTCCTCGCTTTTCTGATGGATTTCCTGGATTCTAATTACGGGCTAGTCCCATTCCGCCCATCATGCGCCTCGTCCCGAATGGACGGACGACACAGAAATGACCCTTTTTGCAAAATGGGCGACAACGCGTTCACCACAGGGGGCTACTGCCTTCACCCAGCAACCATCTGCCCTCCTTGAGCAAATAGCCTGGCCGGCATATCAATCACTCGACCAGTATGCAAATATCACCTCGTCCACTAGAACGCGACCCCCCTCTCCTCTCTACAGAAGTGCCGGCCGGACGCTTTAGAGGGAACAAGCCGTGCCAAGACTCAGCGCAGCTCCTAATCAAACAAACTTAAACATGCATCGTTAAACACGTTAACACAACTACAGACGCCATTTCCTCTCAGAAGCCATTGCCACACACCTGAAATTCACATTTCCCTGGGAAATTCCCTGTGAAGAAATCGCCGCCGCGATGCGCGTAGTTTATAGATGACCTGATAAGATTAAGGAGTATCGCCCCGAAAATGCCGACTGAAGAAAGTCATTACGATAGTGATGGGAATGTGATGGAAATCGAATCGAAACATAATGACCAATGACTCCCCAGTCATCACACATTTACGCAATTTATAATTACCCTATTTTATAATTAGCACTCTTCTAGAGGTCGGCTGAAGAGACATTGTGCGCATCAGTTAGGCGGATTAGACAGGGTCACCGAGAACGGGACCGTACATAAATATACACACACACAACGCCAAACAATAGGCTTCCAAAGCTTACTAGTCACGACAGTATCGATTTGTTTTGCAGCACTGCAGAAGTTGATGCAGTTAGTATACGGTAGGGCATTTTAGTGCACAGCACCTCGGCAGGATCAAACATGCGAGGAATACTGTTGCGCTGAGAAATATCTACTAGGGGTCGTATTTGGTCAATAGACGACAAAGCGGGTTTCAGGAATGTTTGGCTGATCTCAGGAACTTTTTGATTATCGATTTTTACTGTATTAGTCGCGCAGCTGCTCCCCTTCCTGCGCATTTGTAGTGATTGGCCGTATAGAAGAGGACAATTTGCTCCTCGGGAGAGGGGGGGGGGGAAAGGGTCGTATTTGCCTTTGTTTGTGGGCTCCCAGAATTATATACAACTAATATTTCTGATAGTTGAAATTAGCAGCTGGTTGCTCACGACTTCTTCGCTCGACAGCAAAATGTTGGAGGAAAACTAGAAAATTTACGGACATTCCAAAAAAAGTGGAAAGCTGGTAACCCCTCTTTTCGAGAAAAAGTGGAAAGTGGTAGGAAGCTGGGAAAAAACTAGGCAAGAGGTAGGTAGAATGAAGAAGGGGGTGTCGTATTACTGTAGGGAAGTGGGGAGGTCGTATTTTCCGGAAATTTTCCCCAGCGGCAGGATGTGCCTGGTCATTGACATGGGTTTCAAAAACTGGTAACCATCTAGTGGTACCCAATACTTTCCACGAAATGCGAAACTCCCTCTGATAGAGAGAAATTGGCTGAGCCGCCCCCGTCCAGCGAAAATTCTAGTCCCTTCTGGCCCACAGCTGCTCCTTCGCACCTTTCAGCACTAAATGCCGCCCAGCACAAGAAAAATGGCGTGAGTTGAAGTAATCCACACTTTCCTCCAGCTCGGAGGTACCACTTGGGCGAAAAATATGTATACCGTAACCAGCACCAGCTGTTGTACCAAATCACAATATTTTTATCGGATTGCCTTAAAAGTAACTTGTAAGGAAATATCCCAACACAATGGGAGACATAAAGCATCACACTTTATAATACACTTCATGTTTTTCAAAGGAACGTGACCTTTGAACTTACTGAAAGAAAATAGCTTTTAAATGGAAATCAAAATTTCTTCACGAAAGCCGCAACTAAGCTCCCATAAAATTATAGCTACTTCAACACGTCATTTTCTTATCGATTACTTCTTTCAAAATGTGGAAAATGTAGGGGAAAAGGCTCCCCGATCTTTTCCCTTCTAGGGGAAAAGAAACATTCCATAGAAATTCGAAAACGTTTAGGAAGGTTTACCTTAGTAAACCCAAATAATACTATAAACGAAAAAAGCGCCCAGCTTGCTGTCAAGGTAATTCCATAGAGCCCCTCTCTCGCCTCCCTTTTCAAACTTCGCCAGGACCACCCAGGATTCGATACCACCCACTGCACTTTTCCAACACATTCAACCGATGTAATGGGCCTTGTCGAAGTGAAAGACTAACTTCCCACTCGGCCAAACCCATCTCTATCAGCCCATCCATCCATTTCACAAGCCATATCGCCACAATCGATCGCGCCAGTTTCGAATAAAAAATATTCGCTATCATTTAGAGTCCTTTAATGTGTGGCGGCAATGTCTGTGAAGACGGGAAGATCAAAGAGAAACGTCATGTCATCAGGCCAGCCCAGTCGCCCCCCCCCTGCTCCCCCCGAAGTCAATCTTCGGCCAAATACACTCCTCCTCATTCATTCGTTCCTATCCACCACACATCTAAAGGATTGACTGAGGTCCAAATAGATGACGCTTCCACGCACTACGACGACAACGACCAACTCACTCGCCAGTCAGCATTCAAAACAACGACTTAAAGGGTATTGCAGTAATAGCCCCCGACAGAATCTAATTTAGCCCTATGTGGACGCATCCGTGCAGCTTGACGCTCGACGACGATCAAAATTCAACTAGTTTTCGCGTTCGAGGCGAACGTTATAGCCAATAAAACTCGGCACAGTTGAAGTAGCCTTTCAAAGTTAGCCCTTCTCCGATACTGGTAGCTTTTCCAAGTATTGCGAAAGGCACTAGTATCGGAGAACAGAGCTCACACGAACAAAAAGGTTACTAAACCTTAATTTCACTAGAAAATTGAGTTTCAGAAGTAGATCAAAAGTTTGCGTCGACTGATTGCAGGAAACAAACGGAAGTGTTCATTTTATTTGTTTATTTAGTATCTGTTTACTTATGCGTGCAATGATGCGCCAGAGAAAACATCAGTGGAAACATTTTGTAGAGGATCAAAGTAGCCTTGCACTATAATTGCTCGAGAAGTTATTTATTACCAGACTCTAAAAAATCAGAGGGCTAACTTATATTATACTATATTAAATTGCAGAGTAGATCAAATTTCCCTTTGGACACAGGTAAAATTTAGAAAGGTGGCTCAAAACATGTTTTTATTGAGAAATAGTGAAGAAGCCAGCGCCTTCTAAGGTTTTCTCCGGAACTCTCCAGTAAAAATGGTCAAACAGGAAGAGCCCCAAAATTCTTAGGAATACGCCGTGCATGCAATATCCCACAGCCCTTACACACGGCTTGAAAACGGTTGGGTATACAGTAGTAGTACAAAAAGGATGGAGATCACAAATCAGGGCGCCATACTTTAGCAGGCTAAGGAAACCATCTGTGCAAAAACAGGGTGAAAGGACAACTTACTCTAAATCAAATTAATTGATCGCCTTATGAAGTAATACTTCTAATAGTTTCATATCTACCCGGTAGTACGATATACGCCAAAAATCCTTCACTACCATGAGCAGCCTATGAAAAATTCATAAAATCTGGGAGGTGACGTCTTTAGCGTAAGTCAATACTTTGAGATGCGCCACGCCTCCCAGTAACATCCAGTATTTCAAAGGAGTTTGAATGCGATTCGGTCTAGACCGGCTAATCAAGCCTTGTACCCTTTCAAGTCTTAAACTAATCGACACCGGAGGGATGCAAGTCCCAGATGGGAACCGATCCAAGATTACTTCATACTCTCAAAAAGGGGTATTTTCTCCTATCACTGACGCAAACACCACAGCCGACCACTTTAAAGACTCACATCCGGGAGCACTTTATTCAGCTAAGCATGTTCCATGAACCGTGAAAATTAAAAAGTAAGATAAAAGTTAAGGGCTTGAAACATCATAACTGTATCTATATATTTTACTCGATGTTTGGGGTTGAAGGTGCCCTCGGAAGTTCCTGTGGGGATTCCGCCATAATTCACCGATCCCTCTCCAGAGGTCCCCATCGCGCTATCATATCACGAGAAAATTGCGCAACAATTAAACTATGTCACGCGATATCGAAATTCTACAGTATCCCGGCTACGCCATGATACTCTATCATTTCCGGATGCAGATCATCTTACGACTAATAAATTTTAAAATAGAAATTAATAACACTTACAACAGTAGTTGATGTTTTCGAACTGTTTCAGATACTATCTCCATCAGTTCAAGGTAGGGAACCAATGCACGTCGTAGGGACCCTCAGCGAGGGGAGTCGTACTTGATCGCTGGGGAATAGGGGTCATATTCCCTCTGAGAAAATGTTCGGTTGTAGACACTGACATCTTTTTCCCGTTTCAGGTACGCAATACGCCCCCCCCCCCTCCCTGCACCGTCCTGCTCGACACCAGCCCCCTACCCCCGTCCTGCTCGACAGCAGTTTTTTAGGGCAAACTGTACAATTTCTGAGAAAAGAAAAACTCTGGAAACGCGGTAAAGAGTTAGTAGAATTTAGGTAGGTGATGGGTAGGAAGGGGTATGTGGAAGGAGAATGGCCTACCAGAGGAGGAAATTTTGAGAGCGAGTTACATTTTGCCAAGTTCTTTTCCGAAATGGCAGGACGTTCCCTGATAGGAGCACTACCACGCGAGTTCTCCTAGACGTGGTTGTAACAGACCGAATGCAACAAGGTGGCTGTAAAGCCCTTCTTTATACCGGTGTTACTGGTTCTAAACTACGAAGTTGAGTACTCCAACAAGTTCGCGGTATCGTGCTACAAAGATTACATCCCCGTGTTTTCACGATCCAAGGACAACTACAGAAGGATTATGTAGTTTAATGGGTTAAAAAAAACCGGACTTAAGGCAGTTTAAAGGGCGAAAAAATCGAACTTTTTTCGTTTTTTTTTCTGTACGAACAGCTGTTTTTCAACAGAGATACCGTAGTGCTTAGTAATCGCTGATAAATCTTCCCCGAAATCGACTAAAACACAATCGGTCTTAGTTCGCCGAAGCAATTGGTCATCCCCCCGCAACTTCACTCACTCTCCTCCCTTTGCACTGGGCGCGGGGGAGAGATCGGCACTAATTGCAAGAACTATGAAGAGACTGAGAGTTGGCAGTTCAGCTCCCATAAACAATACCGCTTTCCGAAAGAAAGCCGTCGCCGCAATTCAACCCTAGAAACCAACAAACCAATCAATATATCAACTGGGACAAATCCCGCACTTGTCCATATGTGGGGAAAAAAAGTACAGCCAACAAAGACAAAATAAAGCGCCATTGGAACAGCTGGTGGACCTTCTTGCAATGGTGTGTGCAAAAATGAAAGAAAAAGTGGTGACGAGGAGGAATATTGCGAAAACACGGCCCACCTGCAAAGATTCCGGGTTTGAGCACGGGATGAAATGGTGATTGTGTAGCAGTTGGATCCGGGGTGGTAGCCGGTTGAATGGCAATACGTCGAGTTGACGTTGACGACGTGGTCGTCGTTGTCCGTGATGGCGATTGTGGGGTCGTCATCGTATCCTGAACGATAACCGTCTCGATAACGGAGTCTCGCTCGTTATCCACGACAGCTCTTATGGGCTCCTGTTCGTCACTGTCTTGTGATGACCATGGAGCTTCAGTAGTAACAGTTGTTACCTTAGGTGATTGTCGTATTGGAACCACCGGATTGAACACCTAAACAATTATCGTAATCAACCACAGAAGCCAGAATATGTATGATCAAAAAATATTTATTTCCGAGCCATTTTCATTTCTGTTAACCTATGCATAGTCGATTACGCCACAACGTCTGAGACTTCTGGAGGGGCATGTGACAAGAGAACCGTTATTGGCCGCGCTGGTGGACGTCGCGTGCGACGTCGCGCCCGCAAGTGACGATGGTTCCGGGTAGTAGATGGCGACAACAGGCAATTCAAATAGAAATTAGACATGAATGCCCATAATGATGGAGTCTCGTCTGCTGAAGTCCGGTGCTCCAATCGACAGGTTAACACGAATTTAAAAAAACGCCGCACCCGCCGCCGCCGAGCGGCAAATTACAATTCTTTTGCCCGTCACCCCGTCTGGAGGCGCGGAATGAGCCCACCTTCAGCTGCTTTGCTCTACCAATAACGATCAGATCAATAGCGGCCCATGTAGGAACAAAACAACCAGTGGTGGAAACGCCGCTGGTGTGCTCATTCTAACCCTCTTAAAACTGCTTCATCTGATTGGGACGTTATCAGCTGCACCTCGGGATTGGAGTGTAGGGACAGTCTGCAATTTTTCATCAGCGCTAGCGTAGGCTGTACATTGCAGCCATGGGGGATAGCTTCTAGCTGGGGAAAAGGGCACACCGCCGCATGGCGGAGTAGTTTTGCTGAATGCGACCCCCTCCCCCTCCCCCGAAGTTTCTACTTTGACATGATCCATTTTGCAGCCTCCTTACGTCCTCTAGCCTTCCCCAAAAACTTGCCATAGAGCAGGAGGGGATTCACTACTTATCAATCAGGAATACTAGTTTTCTCACTCTACCGACTGAGCGGGGGGGGGGGTAAGAAGGGTTACAAGCGAATCCCTTTCCATCGAACGAAAACGCTTACACTGTGCTTGACACAACGATGCCTAGGATGGGGAGGTTGAGACACCCCGTTCGTTTCAATATTTTACAAACAATGAGTGGTTAATTCACCGCGGAGCTCCCTCTCCTTGGAAATTAGAGGCTACTCTAGCGCTGACTTAAAATGCAAACTGGCACTCTCCCCCGCCCGCTTCCCCCCCCCTGCTTCCGCAATTCATTTAAAACGTAGCAAATACTATCAAAAGTGATTTTCATAGACATTGATCCACAACAAAAATTAGACTGATTCTTGGAAATTTTTCTTATTCTTCTATCGTAACAAATCTCTCTTTTTATTTTATTGAAGTTCCAGCAAATTATAGTAGCAAATTATATCCACTTGTTTCAACAACAACCGAGTAGACCGAGATCGACCTCCGATGAAGCTTCATTCCAATGCCAACATGGACTTCAGCACACCGTAGACTTCCCCAGATGTAGGACAGATTTCACAACAAAAGTGGTTATTTGGGATTCTTAAGCCCGTTAGCACTTCCGCTCTTTAGCTATGAGTGCAACGTCCTCCTCTCCCAATAGGTACCAGTGGCAGTACGCCATAGGAGTTGACTGGATTAGGCCAATACTAATGTTTTAACCCCCAATTATAACCCTCATACAATCTTATCGCGCTCTTTATTTATTGCTAAGCCTCCCTCTACTCCTCTCACCCCCACTCCATCAACGTCACTTCTGCTAAATTTGTTGCCCACTGGGGCTTCCGCGTGTTTCCCCACGTTATCCACAAGTAGCCTAACTTTGGCTATCATTCTTCGAATCTCTCCCGCGGGCAGCTTAATCCAAGCTCACCTGTGGTCGTGGAAACCTTGCCCCAGATTGCACACTGGGATTGAAGTTAGGATCCTGAGCATAAAACACACGGGTCCCAAGCAAAGGAAGCGGGAGATTTTATAGGACGACCTCACCAGTCCATAGGGAATGTGCTCACTATGGACTAAAAGGATTAAGCTTCAAGAGTGGAAATCTCGGGCGCAGTTTTCGCAGAAAAGAAGGTTGCAAAACTAAAATAATTTAAAAACTGGAACTCGAAAAAGACAAGTCCTTCTAAAAATTGAGCTGTGGGCTTTTTCAGTCTCGCCTCTGAAGGAAGCACACCTTCAGCAATCACTAGAATGAAATTTTAAAGTTTTATATTAGGATAACTGTTGCTTTACGCCGCAGTTCGCGCTACGAAAGTTACCACAAGAATGCTGAGTTATGGGCAAAAGTCGAACCCGGGAGTCAAACTCGCACCTCTCGTTTTCCGAGCGAGTGCGCTATCCGTTATGCTACCCTTCCTTGAAGTAACTAGTAATAAAAATCTAGTACTGATCAGGGATTCCCTGACTCCTTGAATTGCTCCTGTTAACCCCCTACGTTTTTCTTTTTCAAAAAAAAATACTGAATGAAATCGCATGCAGCTGGCATTCCAAATGATTGAGGGGAAGTACATTCGCGAGTTAAGTAATTAACTTAGAAAAAAAGTAAATTAAAGACTCATGCCTTGGTCAACAGGCTCTCGAGCGCAAAAGTGCATGGTCAAGAAGATTTTTATCCACAGTCTAGAACAGATTTCCTTGTGTGCCCTTAATTAGGATACTAGGGCCGTAGAAGGAAACGAGATAGAAGGCGATGGAGAAGAAAATTTTAAAAAAGAAAAATTATAGTAAGTGTAGTAATAAGGAGAAGTCTAAAAGGAGAGAACAAGCAATCTCAGTCTCTTACAAAGCCTTCCCGATCGAATTCTAGCCCTCAGATCCCTTTTACTTTGAAAGCCCACTGTTTGGATTTAATTATAGAGAAAAGAGTGATGTAAAAAGCGCTTTCGAGAAACCCTTCTAATTACCCCTATTCCGAATAAGAAACACATTCAGCGTGTGCGCTCCCATCCTCTCATTAGCTAGTACATGTCAACAGAAATCTGTTCGAAACTTCCAGCTCATTGCACTTCACATTACGCTGTTTAGCCGATACGACACGGCACTTTTCGCACAGCGAAACGAATGATGATGGCACGTACGAGAAATTACGATGATTGAGAAAAATACAGCGGAATACATCGTAATTACACTCACATGTTCCGTATCCGAATGTGAATGAACAGGTGGCATATGGGTGGTAGTGGTCGTAGTGGTGACCTGTGGTCGTTGTTGAATCATCGATGGTACTGCACCTGAGCCTTCGATGACATCGACCATGGACGCTAAATCGTGTTCTTCAACGCATGAGAAATGAAACTCGAAGACAGTCCCCGCGCCCAAGCAATTCATTATCGGTTCCTTCCTTGTAGAAGTGGTCTGGTCCTTAGACACTAAGATTATACCACTTTCGCGGCTGCTTAATAGGTCATGAAGGATGACCCTCATAAGTGACAGTTCCGACGCCTCCCTAGTTGCTCCGCCCACCTAAAGTCAAAGGTGATCTTCTACCACGAACTGAGGTCTTACGTGTTTTTCCGCCTTCACAGTTAGATGGTATAAGTATTGGGTGCTAGATGGTATGAGGATTAGGTGCGCGAAGAAAGGATTAGTGATCTAAAGATCGGCTCCCACGATTATGCTGGTCAGGACAACTTGTAAAGTGAGGTGCCAAGGGGTCCTTATGGTACTATCCATGAATTTTTTTGTTTTTTTCTCTTCTCTGAAGTTTCACTGAGCTATTACAAGTCTGCCATTGAACGGCACCCCTCTTCTACCAACCTACAGAACAAAATGAGATCGTGCCCCAACGTATGCCAGGCAGACCAAAGAAGACCTAACGAAGTCTGGAGGGAAGACCACTCAGACGCGCCTCTAGGTCACCTCCTTCAATCAAGGCTAGGTCCCGGGCCAAAGAGGTAACACTGGTTTGTAGATCAGGGACAAAACAATTTGTTAGACTTTTGAAGTAGTAGTTTTTCTACCCATGCCTTTTCTTTTTCTTATTAGGCTTGGTGAAAACTACATACATAGTATGGTGCTTCTATGCGAGATTGTCCCTTGGCGATTCCAAGCCCAGATTTTGTTAGCAGGAGAGACATAGAAGCGCGGCCAAGTGTCCAAACCCTGCCACCCGGTTCTCAGGATCAATGAGCTGAAACTTGGCCCACAGAACGGGAAAGTTAAAGCACCGCTCTTCGGGTCCAGGTAACGACTTCAGCGAAAATTTGATGGGACGAGCAGAGCATGAATTAGTAACTTGTTCCCTTACTGCCAAACATGTTTATCGCTAAGCCGCCAACGATCAGTGATTCCCATCCTTCAGCCCGTGATAGTACTTCTGATAAGGCCTGCACAGTAGTGATAACAGCGCCAGTGCTGAGAATGAGCGGTCCAAACACTTGGTGTTCAGACGGGACACGGGACATAAAGACTAGTTCCAAGTTAGCCATCGAAATCGGGCATCGGAAATCGGAAATTGCCGAGCAAGCTTAATACCCCGTTAGAACAATCTGGTATTTACCGGTTCGTTAAGATTATGGGTTATGTCTCCTCCTCTACCCTTTCCACCACGATCGCCCTCGTGTTAAGAACAACGTAGAACGTCAACTGATATATGTGGTTTATATACTGCAGAACCCCAGTTATTGAAAAATAACTTACTTCCGGAACCGTGAACCGACTCGCCATCCTCGTCGTCACTACCGTAACCGGAACCATGAATCTCCGTGTCCGGTGATGATACGGAATGTTTCAATGCAGATTCATCACCGCTCCCCTCTATTACCTAAATATAGTAATCCCCATGAAGTTCGAAATGTACAAACAAATCAAATGATCGATACTAACTATAAAGATCGAGAAACACGAGGAGTAAAATCAAAACGCGCCAGTTTAGCAAACCCATATGTTTAAAGACAATACATTGAAATGAAAAAATGAATGTTTGAAAGAAAACGTCGTGTATTGATTTCTTGCGATCTACCAAATCGGACAAGCGCAACATATTGATTTCTTACGATCTACAATGACCACCACATACCTCACTCTTCTTGATCGTATGTATACCACCATCGATTGCCCGTTTATTTATAGATGTCGTGTTCTGAATAAATGTTGAAATTAATAAATTTCAGTTATGAATTTCAAACCGCCATGAATATTCCATTAGCGGTGCCGATCTTTTGACCCAATTCTCCGTATGAAAAGATTTTCGACAACTGATTTGAGCTGTCATAACGACAACTGTCTGTCAGACGGCGTGGATAATGTATGGATGACAGGTGCATTTAACACTTGGCGCATAAATGCACAGCCATCGAAAACCCTGATAACACACACACAGACACACAGAAAAACCGATCAATAACTATGCTATGACCCACATTTGTTGCGGCAACATAGCCGACAAGCACAACAAGCAGAAGACGCATCGCTTTATTAACCCGGGACCATAGTAGAGTGCAGTGGAGAATCTGAAAGATATATGTTCATTTGCATTGAGTTATATCACAGAGAAAACACGCAACACATACTGCGTAGATCAAATGATACACCTCCAAGATCAACAAACGGAGTACGCGTAGATCAGATGATAATTCACGAACTGATCAATAAAAGGAGTATGCGTTGATCAAGTCATAGTTCTCCAACTGATCAGAAGAGCATGTGGAGATCAAATGACAATTCTCCATTTATTCAATAACAGTATGCGTAGATCAAATGAGAATTCTCCAACTGATCAACAAGAGGAGCCCATACTGTAAGAATAATGAGAAAATGGGCGATGTTCGTCTCAGAGGGGGCATTTTACCTTTCGTTACTGCTCTTTGTTGCTTCATCAGGTCTCATTTTGGTCAGACTTGTAAACTCATGTGAAACTATGAAGCCGTGCGAATGAACCTTTTCGGCCACCAAAATTCATAGTGGCCTTCACCAACTTCGCTGGGTACCTTGATGCCCCTACCGAGCCGAATTGCGCCAAGAAACTGTTCAGTCGATAGCGACCAATAAGAGAATTACTCCAGCCATCTTATCAATCTGTGTTTGTTAGGAGTCCGTTCACAGAATGCCGTCAAGAATGTGCCTCTCTTATCAGGACAAGAAATGAGAATAATAAAGGTAGGTGGGGAGGAAGGAACCAGTCGGGACGCGCCTCTTTATTCCTTCCCACAAATGGCTCTGGCTCAGAGCGCAGACGACCAAAGTCGCCCGGGGGTAGTGCAGACATAATTCCCTCTGAGCCTTAAGCTTAATTAGGAGGGTTAGGGGCGCTATTGAGTGCCCTCCCCCATACGTTAGAGCCGAAACTTCTCCAAAATCACACCAACCTCCCAAAAATTCCCACCACACAAACCAAATAAATCATTTAATTTTCAGTACGATAATGAGATAATGAAATGATTGGATTGATGAATGTAAAATGAACAATGAAAATGAGACGTCAGTTATGAAATGTTTGACGTAATAATCGCTAGCAATGAATGGAGGAAAGAGATGAGTGAAAGGTGAGGTCGGTCATTCATCAAACGTTATCTCGATTGGCGATATAGAGTTATGGCGGTAAAGAGCCATGCGTCGAGTACGGGATTATTGGCCCGTCACAATAGGTTTTCTCAAGAGTCATTTTAACCCTTTCAAAGTATACGAGGAATCACGCACTGCAGCATTGATTTCTAAATTTTTATTGAATTCAAGAAGAAAATCTCTCGAAAGAATCGAATTTACCACGGCTTTTCAAGAACTTACACATTCGCACGGCAATTTATAAAGTTCCAAGAAAAAACATGCAAACGCCCACAATGGACGTACGCCATCGATTAACTCAAGAATTTCCGGTTATGTGACTGCTGGAACTTTTTTTTAATGGTCCTACCTCAATAGGAGGGGGCAAACAGACGAACGGCAGTTTCTGGAGGAGTATAAAAAGGTGGGAAGGAACATATGGTGAACTCGCGGACGTGATTTTTTTCAACTGGCTGCAGGGATGAGAAACTTCTAGTGAATGAGAACAGGGTCCAGCATCAACGAAAAAATCCCATCTGAAGGGTCGTACTTGGCAGCTGAGGAGGGGGGGGGGGAATCGGTCCCGATTTTGATAGAAAATTTCCTAACCTCGAGAAAAGCTTCCCATGCTATTGACTTTTCAGCCCCTCTTCGCTAGTTCTTTGAGAATCACGGCACGTCCTGCCACAGGGGAAACTTTTTGGGGAATACGACCCCCCCCTAATGTCGTCCTCTGTTGAAACCCCACCCCCTCTTACCAACTGCTGGGTTTAACTAGTCCCAATGCGGCAAATCTTTCCGGAGCGCACGACCCCCTTCTTCCAACGATGAGCATACGCACTCCCCTACTGGGACTCTCCCAACAAAGAAACTAGCGCCTGAAACAGGAAAATACCACTATAAAAATTTTTCCTCACACTCATTACAACCCCCTCCCTCTAGCGAACATATACGACTCTTCCCTCTCCCCTCTTCCCGTTGGGGATTCCCCAACGAAGGACGCGCTCTGTTGGGAATACTGGAGAAGTTTTCGGAGAATGTTGGGATTAGGGAGCATTAGGGGAGATACTGTGGAGGATGGTGAAAGAGGATCGTATTGGAAGAGGAACTTGGGGGGGGGGTCGTACTGACACTCCATTCCACCCATCCTGACCCTGTTTCCCGACTGAAAAGTTGGAATCTGCTAGGCCAGAATGATCATTGAGCGCTACGTAGAGAAGATAACGTAAACTAAAACAGTAAAGGATCAGAGTTCAAGCAGTCTTAAGAGCAGTATTTCTAGCTTACTGTGTTAGTAGATCAAAATCGACAGTAGAAAATCAATAAATTACGTTTTACATTCACGAGAAAACACTGACAATGTTGATAAGACAGCAGGGCACGTCGTACAATGGGCGCTGGAGGGGGGATCTTTTTGCCTTTGAGAAAAACGAAATGTTTTCGGCTGTTAATTTGTCTTTTCGGTTTTTCCTGTTTCAACGGTGTTAGCGTTGTATACCCTCCCCCTCCCGACAGCGCTGCTCGAAGAAAAATCGGAAAAATTTCCTGGAGAATGGGCAAACTGGTAGGAAGTTGGGAGAGTTTAGGAAGACGGTAGGGAGATGGGGAAGAGGGGATCTCACCAGTGGCGAAATTTTGAGCGTTGCGGGAGGGTGGCCAATTTTGCAAAAATTTCCCCCTCCCTGTCTTGTAAAAACAACCTCCTAGAGGAAGAAAAAGAAGCAGAAAAAAATCAATAGATCACAACTGCTTCCAATGTTTCAGGTTTGGTTGTAAACAGACTGACGCTTTTGCAAACTGGAACACTTCCGTTGTCAAGTCTATCAATCAACTATTTTTTTCTGCAGCGCTTTCTCCGACGACATGCTATTGAAGTCTGGTCCAAAACTTCTCCTCCAGACAATGTCCTGATCTACGATCAATAACTCCAAATAATGTCCCTGATCTACGATCAATAATTTGCAAAAGCGGAAAAAGGCGTAACCCAATTCAAGGGGCACATTTCAACGATAACTTGATCTGTCTAGTGCGAGGTAGAGGCCATTTGAAATTCGATACGTATCAGGTGACTCGGGATGCATATGTTTGACAACATTACGATAAGAATGAACATAAAAAATGCAAAAGAAAGACGCTTCTTTCTAGATTTCTTGAGCTTGTAATTAATCAAAATTGTTTAAAAAAAACTGAGACTGTTACAATAATATCCCTGAATCTTTCGCATAGTGCGCGAAATTGGTGCGATGATTTCATTGAGTTTTGAACTGTGACCTTACACGGGCCACACCCAACCAATCAATAACAACAAGTATGAATAAGGCCGATAGATGAATGTCGTAAAGATGGGCGTGTAAGTGTCACCTTGTCAGCCGGTTTAACAACAGCTAGCATATTCTATTCAATGACGTTAAGTGTGACAAATACGTCCGGATGGAAGATGAGACGTGGTAATGACGGTATGGTATACGGTATGCAAATTCGGACCAGATATCCATACATAGCCAATCGATAAAGGGAAGAAGAGCACATCTCACAACAATGACTGACATACGGGCTACAATGAGCCAGAAACCGCTCAGCAGATGTGCTCTGGACCAGAAGGGATAAATTGTTCTGGTAAATCTCATTAGGAATCTCAAGGCAAATTAGACGGATCATCAATTTTCGCGACCGCACAAATATAATTGTTGCGTAGGGTCGAGATGGTACGTTGAAACGAAAAAAGGAAAGAAAAAGTGGATGAAAAAATAAGAAATATTGGATGTGAACGTTTCACTTTTCTTATCATAGATAATGATGGGTAACTGTAATCAACAGTAGCACTATTATCATCAGGTTTTGGCGGTCAGCGATTGGGTAAAAGGTCGAGACGAGAAGAAGGGATAGCCGCCCCGATCGCGGCGGCCAGCCGAGCGTTGGGGGCCCCCACAGCGGCAGCGGCGACGACGACCAACGTAATAGACGGACGGCGAAACGCCGTCGTATCGATCGAAACGCAAAATGACCGCAGAACGATGCGGCCATTGCGGATGGATGAGTTTGTGGGCAGGGACCAAAACTGACGTCGTTTCATGGGCTCTGATCCGAAGGTTCCATGGAGAACTCATGGACAGAGGCGGTACCGCTCATCTGGCCTGTGCGCGCATCAACAAAGACCTGGCATGATCGGACCTGTCAACTTGATGAACCCACACGAAATTACCCGCAAAAGTGATTCTCAGCCTTGCGAAGTAATTGCAAAGCGATAGCTGCCCATTCAGAATTCCCCAAGGATAGCCAAAACGTTTCCCAAATTCTTCCATTTTCCAGGCTTCAGAAGAGGCGACACTGCCAAAACCCTGACCGAATGAAGAAGTTGTTAACAATCTTAGCAATGAACTTAACCAGAACTTAAACACAATTTGCAAGCGCTAAGTCCCGAAAAGTGCAATGTTGATGGCCCATGGCTAAAAGTAATCTCAGAGCTTGACGAATGCGAAGCCATGACGATGCCTTTAATGAATCTCATCACTTGGGTGCCACTCACAGAAAAACACCAAGGAGAAAACAAATTTTCGCGACTCGCCTCGGTCCCAGTAATCCCAACTCATCCCTAGGATATAGCGGACAAAATAAGTACGATTTCCATTGGTGCAATCTCTGAAAGCCCCACTCTTATGCACGAAAAGGCACATGTCAAAAGTTGGTCGTGAAAAGATAGTAATAAAAAATATAACAAAAAAGTTAGCGTATCGTCAACAAGAGCACTACTACTCCGTTACTGTAGTACTTTTGGGCGCAGTTTGTCGACGGGGGGGGGCATTTTGCTTTCCATAGATGTGTAGACCCATCTAGGCAGCCGTTTCTCGAGTTGACACGTTTTAAGATACTGGCTAGACGATCTTACTTCAGCTTCACATAAGTTCACTTGTTTTACCAGAGTGAGATTTGCAAACCGGAACTAGGGAGCAATGATAATACAAAATGCCCCCCCCCGTCGACAAACAGCGCCGTACTTTTGTTACAGTTATTGACCTTACTAGGTTATTATTACTACACTACGCGAAAGCCATTTCCATTCTTGCGAAGCAATTTTCTACCGCTTAATTGTGGGTTTCATATCACCAATTTTTTTGCAATCCAGAAAATTTCGCCGTAGTTGTCGGTTGTCAGAATTACTATTTTTGACGCACTACCATAGAGAGGGAGGACTCTATTGCGCGCGTGAACTGGGTCGAATCAGCAATGTGAAAAATGAACTTCAGACCGAATACGGCCCCGAAGACAAGTTAAGACCCCCTAGTAGGATCTGCACAGTGATGGTGTAAGCTTTAATAAGCATTGTTGCCGGTGCAAAGAGCTGAGCTTGTTTCTGAAACATTTTCCTAGCTCTTGCATATACCGCATGTACACTCGAAATCCCTGATACGGTAGGTGTGCCTGCGTATCTCAAATGGACGTGGCGATGCTCTGCTTTTGATCAGATGTTTTCATTTTAGCACAACTGTGGTCATGTCGCTGTTAAGCGCTGACCAATATGACAGCTGTCTCGAGTTGAAATGCCCCACGAGTAACCTATGCGAAATGTTCAGGTGCCACGCCTACTCCGTCTCAGGGATAAGGAGCGTATGTTCATATAGTGGTCCTTCGTGCGATGCCTCCTGCGCTCAACTTGCACTGAGCTCCATGGCCGAGGCTATTAGGTACTATCTGTAATAAGGTACTAAGGTAGGGTACTGGTAATAAATTCCGGATAAATTATTCTTGATGATGGTTTCGGGGAAAACGGAATTTCATGGGGCTACACAGAGTCTCCGGGTATTTGGACGCAATGGGATGCAACGCACAGTTCATATCGTGGCAATCAGCCGGGGCGGAATGAGCCCCCTCCGGATGCCTTGCACTACCAAAAGTGATTGGTTAGTGATCGATTAATGAAGAAAACAAGCAATGGTGAAAACACTAAGGATGAGCTCGTTCAATGCCTGTAACACCGCCCCGAGTGATTGCGGCGATATCAACCGTAAATCATCGCTGTGGGATCAGCATAGGGACAGAGAGTCGCATTTAGCCCGGTTATAATTTTTTTTTCTCTCGATCGTTGACTTTTCCGTTTCAAGCGTTACACAGTAAAAGAAAAGAACTCGGATGCTTAAATAGGCTAAGAGAGCACATCCAAGGGTTTTCCTGGATTTTCTCCGACTTTTGGCCGGAAATTTAGCAGATGTCTATGCTTCTGGTGAGATATTTTTACCTTGACACAATTTGTCGTGTCTTTGTCCCACAAAGAACAAGATGACAGTTGTCCCAGACTGGAATATTCCACGTATAACCAGTTCGAATGCCACGCCTACTCTGGCTCAGGGATAAGGAGTGTACCTGCAGATTACCTGCAGTTTGTTGATTTTAAGACTAATTAATACATCGTATTCATTACATGAGGCAATCTTCTTATTTTAAGAAGGCTTTTTCTCTCCTATCCTCCTCTCATCAGTTGGGGAAGTTGTCTTATTGGAAAGAATTTTTCCGTATCTGTTCCCTGATGGGAATAACACACTTCCTGCCGCTGGGAGGAAGTCTGGAAAACAGGACCTCCCCTATCCCACCAACGAGCAGATACGACCCCTTCTCTCTTTTAAGACAAATTAGTACAGCTCCCTCCTCATCATTAAAAAAGTCCCAACGATGAAGATAGCTCGCGTAAAACAGGAAAAACCAACTTTCAAAAAAATGTCCTAGGCCAATAAGACCCCTCCCCCGCCACAACTGAATTCGATTTCCCACTGGAGATTCGTCTACGACATGCCCTGGATGACCCGGCATCGCCTGAGCTTTGTTACTGATGGACTTTCAAGGAAATCGACCCTGGAAGAACGGATAGTCTACTAAAATCCCACATGTTCGTGATAAGACCACGTCTCAATAATTACTCTTGTAATTAATTGTTACTGTAACCTTTTTGAAACGTTCCAACATTCAAGAGTTCTGTGATGAAAGCGAATCAATTAGCTTCATTTGTACATAGCCCCAATGAATATGCGCGAAAGCAATTATGAATAGCGAGGCAATTATTCCTTCGAGAGGAACACTTATAATCAATAGTTCGTAGTAAAATCAGCCACGTGAAACGAGAGCAACTAGTATCTCAAGGCTGAATCTTGCCCCTCAAAATGGAAATGTACCTTCCGTTTTTCCCTTCTAGTAAAAAGACCTTTGACAATCTTGGTCTTATTTTTCGTGACTCATTTCCCTTGTAAAACCTGCACCCCTAGAAATGACCAGTATTGAACATGGTTCCGATTAAAGATCACACACGCTGTATCTGGTAGCTTTACTGAGGGTTTTCCATTAAAGCTGTCTGTAAACCCTTGAGCCGGCCAAGGATCAGGTATCCCCATTGCGACTTTTTTTTCGACTGTAAGCCAGAAGGTAGTCACAGACGCAGCTGGTACAGGCATCACCCGCAGAGTACGCCCAGAGTCCGCCATATCCCTGCTGGTTTGATGAATTGGTACCGGTTATGTCCGCGAATTTAGAACACTGATTGTGCACTGTGTGGCTCGCATTGTGCAACCGCTCAGAGTCAAAAAACATCCAAACGCTATTACGAGTGGAAGTGGAGAGCATGGCTTATCCGAGAATGAACTGTTAATTACCGCCTTTACTTCTTGAGATTTCAAGTTCGCTTATTATGTTTTTGAGTATCCATGCATGAGTTCTAAGTGGTCCCACTTAACGATGCATGCTGCGCATAGAATATTGGCAGCAGGGCATGTCGTACGTTGGGGATCTCCAGCAAGGGAATCATGTTTAGTAGTAGCTGGAAGGAGTAGGGTCCTCGGCTGTCCTTGTTCCAGGCAGATTTCTGAGGAAAAGTGGAGGAACTTGAAAAGAAAAAAAAGTGGGAGAAACGTTAGGAGGTTGGGAATATCTACCAAGATGGTAGGAAGGATGGAGGAGAGGGAAGGCACGAGGATCGCACCAGAGGAAGAAACTCTGAACGCTGAGTGGAGGTGCATTTCGCAATTTCGCAAAAATTACCTCTCCTCCTAGCCGCAGGACGTGGCCTGATTAGCAGTCCCATCAAAAGTATATGAAAGCAATCCGTTATCTCAGATAGGCAACTAGTAATTGATTCTGAGATAGGCCTGCCGATTAGGCCTTGTCCAACAAAACCCCCAAAGCAGCAATTAACGTGGAATGGGGAAAGTGTGTTGGATATGTATCGATCAAATAGAATATAAAATGTCGGTGGACCAGCAAAAGAGAGAAGGTAGCAGGAACATCTGATAAGAATGAGAAGGTCACAGAGTCACCTGATAAGCACTTACTGAACTTTGAAGCCCATGCAAGTGGCCGGGAGAAGACCCAAAAAAGTGATGTAGCGCTGTGATCAAGAAGGACCTCAACGAAATCCAGACTACGGCAATAAATGCTTTCAATAGGAAGAGGTGACGTAGTACAACAAGGATCCCGGTCTTAGCGAGGGGCGTGAATAACGGGGAAAAAAGGAGTCAGTAAAAGTTTCAGGCAAGTTGTCCACTGCATGCCTAGCGATATGCCGAACTCCTACCATCAACATTTCACCCAAAGACGGATCCATACCAGGGTTCTTTTAATCATTGGGGTGGGGCTTCTGCTACATACCCCCTATCGAAGTTTCTGCTATGTAGTAGCTGACGACCCATCCGCCTCCTACTCCTGCCACCCCTTTTGAAACTCCTGAGTTTAGCTACCATTTTTCCGGAGTTTTTTTTTCGAATTTCGCCAGTTTTTTCCCCGCCGCTCGACATGAGGAGCGGCAGATGGGGAAGGATGGTATCCAGCCGGAAGACGGGCAGGAGAATCGTAAATTGCCGCTTCGTCGCGCGCGGCAGTGGGCGCGACGTTTTCTCAATTTGCGCTACCCTTTCAATTGGAGCATCGGATTTTATGTAGACAAGGACATGGTAGACACTTATGTCTATTTCTAGTCATACATTGTCAATTTTCGACGAATACCACCTAAAATCGCCGTCATTAGCGGGTGCGACGTCGCACGCGACGCCACTGACGTGGCGAATTACGATTCTCTTGCCACATACAGGTATACAGCCTACATGAAAGAGGAAAAACCTAGAAAAGTCGGCAACCGTCCAATATCTTTCACAAAAGCAGATACCCCACCCCCCCCCCCACTCCAGCAACCAAATACGACCACTATCACTGAGAACTGCGTAAGACGTGCCCTCTTCCATGAATGTCGATCCCTTCTATAAGCCACATACCGCTTTTCGAGGAAAGTGGATTGGATATGTATCGATCAAACTGAACAAAATGTCGTCGGACTTGTAAAACTAGGACGCGCTGGAAATGATATATGAGTTTGTGAGGAACGAAGAGATGAAAGTCTGTTGACACTTTTCGACCAGGAATTAGCTTGTTGTGGTTGAAAAATTAATAAACATCAACTGCTTGTTATGACAATGGGCTTCGAAACCGGCAAATATTAGAGATTCGCGAACAACATTTTTTATGAGTCGGGCAGATAGAACAGGTCATTAGAAATGTCCTTCAGCTTCGAGATTTGATGAATTAAAGGTGACTCATCTATGGGAAGGTCGATTCATGAGAACAAAAGAGGTGCCCATTCGGGCCCATGCGGTACAAAGTTCACTCAGATGTTCTCCGTTTACTTGTTGCTGGAGTAGTCCGACAGCGACTTTTGTTTACACACAACGAAAGAAAAAACGAAATGACAGAGGATTGAACGACGTAATTACGCGCAGAAGAGCAGATGTTACAAGGCAAGAAATTTTGCTTGAAAAAATTCAGTAATTCCATCTGAAGCTCAGCTCACTGAAAGCCATAAAAACTCCGAAAAGGAGGAAAAAGCCATCATAGAGCATGAAAAATGAGAATAACTGACACTAGCAGTGCAAAGGAACATCCCGAATTAGGTACAAATTGAGGAATATGAGGTTAGTGGGACGCCCACGCCAGCTGTGCACGCAATTCTCAAGACCTTCGTCCGACAGTAATCTAATCTGTAGTCCGCCGTTCTTAACCTCGACCACGCCCCCACTAGCAAATATCGACCTCTGCGTCGACGCGGTCCTGAAGCGATTCCCCTCCCGCGATAATTCGCACGTGTCGGCCGAGTATTGGTCGCACGTTTCATTTCCTGTAGTAGGGTTTTCTTGTGGAAAAGACACTTAGAACTGATAATTTTCACTTCTCAGCGGTGCAATCTAGATACGTTTCATGAATCGAACTTATGATATACTAGTCTTGGTCTAGGAAGTAATGAGCAGGAATTTATAGGTATGTCGTGAATATGTTTTTGGTAGGTTGGGGAGAGCGCTTTAATTTAGCGTACAGATATGATACCGAACAAAGTTCGACTATTTGTACTCGTTTCACCATAGTAGTTGCGAAAATAAAGAAAAGCTTGCGGCTTTGTCTACTCCCTCTTTGGAGTACGCCACGCATTTTACTTCCACGCGAAAAAGCAGTCATATATTTTGCGATTTGACCCATGTAATGCCTTCCCCAGTCAGTAGTTGTATAAACTAGTGTTCTTCAGCCTGTCAGACAAGTCTGTTATCAATTGTCTAACCCTGTAGGGCTGAAGGCGATCCACTATTTAACTCCAGATTTCCACAACTTATCGTAATAGCAGTAGTAGTAGAGATATCATGTAAACCGTATTAGGTGATACGGACGGAGTTCCGCTTAGAGGGGGCATTTTGCTAGTACCCTACCAATTTGCGACACCGCCGTTTCTACCTATGAAGACCTGTGAATTCCTGTAAAGTCATTAAGTAGCATGAATCGCTACACTTGACAAGGGTCTACAGTTTTCACCGACGTGATTCAACAGGAACTATCAAAAGGAATTAGCGTAGGTTCAAAATGCCCCTCCCAAGCAGAGTCGTGCCGGTGGTCTGCGTGGAGGGCTAGATAAAGTGCCCCGTTAAGGCCTTTGTTTCATATGATTTGATAAGCCCTTAGTTTGTATCATTGGTCTCTGATAAATTTGTTGTACCCTGCTTACGGGTGCCCACCAATTCCGCAAAATAAATAAGAGGGAGTTTTCTTCTAGAGCGCGTTGATGGTTTTGTTACACGTATGGTCGAATGAGTCACGAGGGAAGACTTCCGGGGTCCACTAGTATGCCTTACTACTGCTTAAATGTTCGCATACTTACAAGTTGTAACACTCCAAATAGCTCCAAGAATAGGCTACCAGAGCAGGGCGTGCCATCGTGTTGTGATAGATTCCTGCGAAATATGACCCCCTTCTCCAATACCTACCTACCATTTTTCTACAATTTCAAAGCTCCTACCACTCTTTCCAAAAGTTCCCACATTTCCAGTTCTCCACCCAAAAATTTCTGTCGAGCCGGGGGGGGGCTGTCAGTAAATAATTACTATTTTCAAGTATCAGAAACAGCAGTTACATAGAACTTGTCGGGGCCACCAACTAGGGGAGAGAGGGGGGGTATATACACCACTGAAAAAGGAAAAACCGCAAAAGTCAACAACAGAGAAAATTTCTTCTCAACGCCGCAAGTTCCGCTCAAAGCCACATACGACCCCCCCCCCCTACCCTCTCCTAACAAGGACCAAACACGAGCCATCTCCCCCCCCCCTTACAGCGCCCGTGAAACAAGAGAATTCAACTGTCAAAAAAAAAACTTTATACCAAACACGACCCCCCCCCCCTTTGTGATTATCGTGCCCTGTGCCAGAGACATGATATCTCCGGGAAGTGCCCTAACCATGCTCCTTGATCTGCCCTGCTTTTGAGATGCGTCATTTGGAAAAATGTTGATGCTGGCCAGCAAGTGACGGATTGCTGCCGCGGTTGAGCTGTTTGAGAATTTTGTCGCGGCGAGACTAATTTTATTGTTTAATCAACGATCAAAGCAGATCTCTGGCAGAGGGACCCGTCGTAACCAAACATTTAAGTACTTTATTTGTATAGGGTTTTACGGCTACTACAAGGACACGTCCATGCGTCCTCTGATGAACGGGAAACAGAGTTAGGCGACAGTACCCCTGGGAGCGCGCTGTAAACTCAAGGAAGCCAAGGTCTATTTCACGGGACCATTAGAAGGAGACATTAGGCTCTCCGAGCCCTTGAGTAGATATACATACTTGTGGGCTTGTGAACTGCGGTTTGCAACGTTTACTGTGGCGGATTAGCCGAGCTACTTTCTGAAAAATTGCTCTACAATCATTGAAAATTGTACTTAGCTAGTAGGTCCTTGGCGAGCTTCACTTCAAAAAAACAACATGATATTCACAAAGAGTATACAAAGTAAAATGGATTTTCAACTGTCTGTCGTGACACTGCCTGACAGCAGCAAGAAGTACAATATCTGCGGAACGACTCATACAGTAACAATTAAAATTTCTACCTTGCAGTTACGTTGAGACACATTCCCTGATAATCGCATGGGCAGATACCCACAACCATTGTGTGTTCGTTCCTGTAGCGCTGATGTGTTGTGCTTCCTTTGTTGCCCATTTTACAAAGAGGGTCACACCATTGAGAAAGGCAAATCAGTCGTGAGTGTGAGACCATTTCTCCTCCCATCCGTTTATCGCGGGAAAAGTCATTATTTTTTTGAAAAATTACAGATACCAAGGGTAAAAAGAGCTATGAGAGAGCAGTGAGAGCAAGGGGAACGTTTGAAGGCACTTGTCAGTCCCTGTGAGTCAGCCTCTGGACCTAGCCGCCGGTGAGGAACATAGTTTCTAGGGCTAGTAATGACTTCATCGCCGTTGTGACTGACATTGAAGTGGTGCATCCTGTGCGACTGTGGACAAAGTTACTTTGTGTAAGGAAGAAATTCAACCTATCAGGGGAGAGCGGAATGTGTCTTTAAGTTCGAAAATGAGAAAGTCGACCAACAAGTGCGCAATGAAGGATGTTATCAGCTTCGTTCACGGCCGTTGCTGTAATGCATTGGATATGGAGTGTAGTGGTCACCTCGTAAGCAGGGCACACCATCGTTTGGAGACCTCAAAGCACTGAGGATCGTATTTTAGGTAAACTTTACCCATAACGCAGCAAACATCTAGTAAAGGGAGGAAGCTAATCTTCCACCCCTATGATGCAACGCTGGTGGATTCTTTATGAACAGACACGTGGGAATACAAACTTCAAAAGGGAATCTGGAAGAGCTTCTCAACTTCAGCTCAACTAATTGTAAAACAAAACTCCCCTCAGTAACCAGATGAGCTCGCAGGAACTCTTCAAGCGCATTGAGAAGTCCACTAAGGCCAACGCTGATTAGGAAGTGTTAGTAAAACTCATAAAAAGTCACTCGTTCATTATACTGTGTAGCTCTCATTCAACAAGTTTTATTGCCAAGTCAACCAAACAATAGAAATTGAGCTATGTCGAGACAGATATATCTGATAAAACAGGTTGGAGCTATGCGACAGCCAGTAAATCAGGTTTACACTGGTAATCCACAGCTATTATAGTAATGCTAGAAAAGCAATGCGCTGACGCAGGGTATGGACTGCTGAGACACAAGGAAATTGCATGCTGGATCAAACTGAAGATGTTCGCAGAAATTGAGGGTTTCAGGGCGTTGGGGAAAATGGCGGTCAGTACGAAACCCCTCTGAAAGAAGGTTCCAATCCAAGGATCTGTCTTCACCTTGCGTGTGAACATTTCAAGACTCCTGACTGTCCAAGAAAGGTGTGCTTTGAATTTCTCAGTGGTTTTGCAAGATCAGGTTCTTCTAATAATGCCGTGGTCACGTCTTGTGCACCGCTTCGGAATAGGCTGTCTCGTGAGAAGCCGCTTTCTGGGACACCCACGCTTTCCTGTAAGACGAACTGTATTTCACCTCCGTATCTCCAGCCGTGCGTGAGGATAGTGGAGCTGCAGTGGCATGTAATTTTGTGCAGATGTCAGGAGCCGTCTCCACTCGCCCTAGCACACGCCTAACCATCGCCGAACGCGCTACTGGTCTGCGCACCCTCTATTTTCGTCTCTCGCTTCTCTAACTGATTTTGGGTCTTGGGATCGACGCAAGAGCTGCATCTCTGGGATAGAGAGGGCGGAGTATGGATCGAGACGGTACTCGGGTACCACTACACCGCAGCCCTATTCCCGTGCACTTTCTAGCGGAGAAAGTGTCTCTTTGCAGCTATGGATCCATTCACCTCACACATGGCAAGGATATTTCTCGGAGGCGGGTGCACAGTTTATCTCGGAACAAGGCTGAACGTTTTTGGAGAGCTGAATTTGACTCGAAAAAACCATTGAATTCCCTTTATTTCAGACAACGTCTTCGATGAGTTCGACGGGACATTGGAAGTTGCAATGAAAGATTTGACTACCACAATTTTCTTGTATGCAGTATTTTGCTAAACTAAGGAAACGTTGGCAAGACGAAATGTTTCATTTTTCATATGAGGCTGCGTTTATACTTCACGGCAGCGTAGCGTAGCGCTTACAGCGTTTCACGAGCGTACCACTAGCGTTTCGCTAGCGTTTGCAGCGGCGGGGCTAGAGAGTATAGAAGAGTAGGAGAGTACAAAAACTCTCCTACTCTTCTATACTGTCTAGCTCTGCCGCTGGCAAACGCTAGCGAAACGCTAATGAAACGCTCGTGAAAACGCTGGGAGCGCTAAATCGATAGCTATGCTTCCCCTGCCCTCGCTACGCTAGCGTTACGCTAGCGTACGCTGGTGACGCTGGGAACGCTAGAGCGATATCTATCCTTTCCGCGGCACTGCCGCTGGCGTACGCTGGAAGCGCTACGCTACGCTGCCGCAACGCAGCCTAAGGCTGCACTTTATATGAAGGTATCCCTGTCAGAAAAAAAATTTGGTGAGATATTTAGAAAAAACACCGGGACACGATCCCTTCTGTACCGTTGCTTGTTCAAGGATAACGAGATTGCTTCTCCGGCGTTGATTGGTCTCAGCTTCGTAGGGGCCCTGCACTCTACTCCCTCACGAAGGTAGTGGAGAGGTGGAGCTCCTGCATGGTGCTGCTTACAGGTGCGGGGAACATGTTCTTATGAGCTGGGAAGGTCTAAACCATCGTCTGTATTTATTTCCAACATCGTTATTACTTTTATTACAGTTCTCGCCCAAATTTCCCCTTAAAATGTGGTTCTTGAGTTCCAATCCTTGCTCACTAGCGACAAAGTCTGCGTCACGAGATTTGGTGCCGACGGCCCTGCTCTTACGACTTCAAATGCACCGGTCAAACACCGCCGTTCCCTAGATAAGCGCTCCTCAACGATGGTATGCCCTGGTTAACCACCAGGGCATACCATCCCACCATCACTTGCTTTAATTTCCTTGCACACCCACCAGGAACCGATGCCGTCGCGATCAGGCAGGGTGGTAAAAAGTGGGTTGGAGTAAGTCCACCTACGGAGCTCCCCTCATTTTTCTTATCTTTCGAAAGATATCAGCAGCCAATCACTACTGGTCGAACAAGGCAGCCGAAGGCGAGCTCAACCCGCCCTCCCAACTCTGCCCCGTCTCATTGCGACGCCATCAAGTGCATGTAGAATTGGTAGAAAACATCAGGTTGATGAAAACTCCAGCGCAACTATGAACAACCGTTCTGAGCAAAACAGAACACTTGTCAGCGCTTTGGGGTTTAGTTACTGTACTGTGTTCTACAATATTCCAGAAGTCGAGTTTACTGAGAGCTGTTGAAATATGGGAAGAATTTAAGAAATATCCAGCTTGAAATTTTGTTCAGCATAACGCAGGTTTTCGTAGAAATCAAGTGATCCAATTGAAACTGAACTGGAGCCGCGCTAAACAGAGTCCCCTCCCTCTGGCACGCCCCAGTGTCTCCAGCGAAAACGTTTCCTCCACCCTCCCCCCTAAGCTCACGGTTCGGCAAGAACTACTATTTTTAACTGCAGGAATTATTCAATTGCTTGTATTAGGTTGTCCGGAAAGGAATGCGCGTTTGAGCTTAAAAAATTTTTTATTATAAAAACGAAATTAAACACGATAAATTCAAAAGACAATCTCCATTAGTATCAATGACTTGCTGTCAACATTTATGCAAAAAATGGATTCCTCTTCTGAAGAACTCGACCGGCTGCGACTCAAAGAAGTTGGACACCCAGAGTTGGACCTTTTTCGCGGTTTGTGAATTTTCTCTCGGCCAGGGAGTTCTGTTGAAAAAACCGCTGTTCTTGGAGCGACGAAGAAGAATTCCGGCCATTGCCACTCGTGTTGCCTTGTTTGCGTCGCTCAGCTGGTGCGGCACCCGCTCTTCCCAACTTTTTTTCCCCAAACAAAGCAAAGTAGACATGACAAAAATATATCAAAAGAAGCACAATAAAAATCTCTTTCTAATAGACAAAACTGTCTCCAAAAATCTTCTATAGTAGGAGAGAAAAAAATGGACAAGTTCAAAAAATTCAACGCGCATTCCTTTCCGTACAACCTAATAGAAGCGCACGAAGGTTGTGAGATGGTGTCGAACATAAGAATTTGGAGTGATCGTACTTTCGCCGTCATTCTACCCGTCCTGAAGCGGTACCCTGTATGGTGCACACAGTGCAGTGAAGAACCGAAAGAATCCCTTGTAGTTTTACAAGCTTTCAGGGTATCGTGCGAAATTTCAATCCTCCATGAAAAAAACCAAGTACAAGCGCTATTATTGAAACAATATTTATCATCATTGTAACGACATATCAATATTCATTAATGTCAGAATACCGGCAATAGAAGTGAAGTGTGGGTACAACCGTCAGCTTTAGTCTTAACGACTTTGAATCCTAAGCTATAGATACGATAACGATAAGGCTACCATCATGTTAATCGATTAAATTACAAAATCATACGTGAATGTTATACTGGTTGAGCGTGGAATAATGAAAACTCGACAATCGAATGATACTGATTCATACATTAATTTTGAGAGTGAGGCCCATCATTCAGATCTTTGTCAAGATAAAGCAATTACATAAGAGCAGGGTGTGAAATTATCAAAAAAAAAATCGCACGATATATTTCTGATCGGGTTAGCTAACCAACGGAACTTGTATTACGGCCAGAGACGCAGAGTACAACCGCGACTCTGCTTCTTTGACATATTTGTTGCAAATTCTCTGTTTTATTGTATTTCTCACAGAATTTATATTTGCAAAAAGTGCAGAATTAGCAGAAATCGTGAGGGACAGCCACTAATGCTCGACATTCGTCCATGCTATGATTCCTGGCCTAGAACTCTGTGGGCTCGATCCTTAGAAGTGGAAGAGTTTCTTCTAGCACAACCGGGCAGACTCAAAGGCAGCGAGCACAATGGCTGTAGACGGGCGGTCCTGCCAACGTCACTGGTGGAAGCGCTGTGAGAGGGGGTTGGCCACATTCAGACCACGTCGAACGCTGGGGATTCCCTAGCGAAGGGGGTCGTGTTTGGTCGCTGAGGGATGGGAGAGCATTTGGTCCGTGGAAATTTTTCCCGTTGTTGGTAGAGGGGGTGCTATCTGCTTTTGGGAGAAATTTGGGAAAAATCTTCCCCGGTTGATGAATTATCGCGGTTTTTCCATTTCACATGTGCTATATACCTCCCTGATTGGTGGCACCGCAAAACCTCTATACAACTAGGATTACTGATCGATGAAACCAGTAATTGTTTGCTGATGACCTCCACATCACTCGACAGCAAAATTTCGGGGAAAAACTAGAAAATTTTCGGGAAATTCTAGAAAAACTGGAAAAAGTTATAGGAAGTTGGAAGAATCTAGAAAAAAGAGTTTATAGGAGAAAGGGGGTTGTATTTCCGTAAACTTTTCCCAGAAGCAAGACGTGCCCTGGCCACAGCTCATGCAGCCCTTCCACTAGTCACGTTGATGCAACCGTCTGCCTCCTACGCCAACGTGCTCACTGCCTTTAGCAACTCTGGCACCCCGTTTCAGGTGCTATGCTGACCCTCTGATTATTCAATGAAGAGTCATATTCACCCTAAAGCCCGACCCTAATTTGAAAAATCCTAAATATGCTACGTGCCCTCGTTTAAGATAAGGGACAACGAATACCTTTTTTTGAAATCCTACTGCTGTGAGCAGCTACCGTGCAGTGTTTTTTTTTCTACTGTAACATTTGCAGCGATAATTTCTAAGGAATGAATTTCCGAAAGCGCATCTACATTCACTGAATCGCAGCTTTTCACACGTTATTGATCTACTAAATTTAATTAGTAGATGTATTTTCCAATCGCTGGAAGTAGTACTATCAGCACTTTGGTTTTGCCTGCGATCAGTGCTTGTACAGTTTCCAGACTTCGCCCTTTAACGAGTTGATCATCCACGTAGAGAATCTCATCGCCGACACTTAGCATTGGGGACAGTGAAGCGATTGACACGCGAGAGATGAAAATACCTGGAAACGCTCTTACTATCGAATTTAAAGACACATTTCTCATATGCATGTAGGATTTGAAGCATGTATAAGGACATGTAGTATTTATAGCATTTTTACCTCGTTGTCCATTCATCACTCCAGTAGCAATGTAAAAACCAAAAGGTCCTGGTTGTGTTTTTTCTACGACTACTGTCCGGAATCCGCACTGATCCAATGCTACAAGAACAGCTCGAACTGGAGGAATTTCTCGCCTGAAACATGCAGCCCATAAGTTCCTAACAAGTTACTATTAAGGGACGAAAGGATATTTTGAAGTATTACCTGGTGCCATACTCCAAAACTTCGCAGTGTGGTCCAATACTTGCTGACCTTCTCGCGAATCGTTGCATTTCGGCCTGATCTCTGGATCGCCTGGAAAATAGCTCTATCTCGAAGTAGCCCTCAGACTTCCTCTAAGACATCCTTTCTCGCATGATATTGGAAAATACACAGCGACAGGTGCAATAAATATGCATCTTCCACAAGCGCCGTATATAGCCCACATCTGAGGGCAACAAGGGGCGTGGCAGCAAATGCGGTGAGGGTTCAGACAAAAGTGGATATGTGTAAGAGTGTATGAAATACACGCTTCTCGCTGCCCTCAGAAATGACGCCAGCTCCCTTTGTCCTTCTCTAGCCGGAGGCGGGTCAATTTGATTATTTTCTGTAGTGAACTTCACCCTACCCCTTGAGCCCTCTTCACAGCTCTCGAGGTGTTGGTAATGAGGCGCCCTGCTCAAATTCCACACATTACTGTGATGGTCTTGAATGTGTGGCTATAACAGACCTTTGCATCATTCGTGATGAGTGAGGGGCAAAGTCAAAGTCGTCTGGTTGAACTCCAGGTATCTTGGAAAGTGAGCCAAGAAGAGGTGCTACCGGTAGACGACGCCTTCGTAGAGTGTTCTTGTTGGGCGAATCAACACTAACACTGAGATTATCTAGACTTCCAATGGCTAGGTTACGAAGTTGATCCATCTGAATAGAACACGATCAGTGGATAAATCACTTGAAATGCCATTTAAATATTACCTGATAGTTGAGAGTTTTTGGTGGAGATCGGTACTGTAGCTCATTCAGGTCTGCGGTCTCCAACCGTGGTAATGATGCCGATCGATTACGAAGTTTCCGACTCAGTGCTTCGTTCACATTTTGACGTATCACAAAGTCGCGGATCGATTCCCGTGGTTTTTCGAATTGCCTAAAAATATGAGTACACTTATTACTGAAAACTATAGTGTCTCTTGTGACAAAGAATCCTACTTAACACAGCGAAAGGCACACCGTGCCCTCTATGGGCGGAGACAGGCCTACCGCTGAAGTGCGTTCATACATTTTGTCAGCTTCTGAGCTTACGACAGTGTTTTTAGCGTTTCGAGCACACGCGAGCGCACAGTATACCGTTACATATACTTTCCTAACTGGAAATTCTAGCGTTTGCTTTCGTGCTATCAAAACGCTGGCGTACTCCCGAAATGCTGGTGTACGCTCAAAACGCTGATGCCAAGCATGAACGCACTCCTACGCCTTCTTCATTGGTGGGCCTCGTTTTCAGACTAGTTAATAGGAGGGGTGCACCAGTGTGGAAAGCACAATGGGAAGCCCAACTCTGCCCGCATAAGAAGCCTGGATTGCGTCTCTGATGGATAAGCTCATTCAGACCATATTGAATGACCTTTTGAGTAGAATCATTTGAAAAATGTATGTAGAGCCTAGTCACGACTAGGCTTTTCTAGCGGCTTAGCGTGTCCAATGGCCGCTCGTGATTGGCTATCGTATCGAAGGCTATCCACTTACACAGCCAGCTTGCACCCGCAGAATCGCTCTAGCTAATTATCAAAAGGATGTAGAAGAAATATTTAACAAAGTAAAGCGAGCTTACCGTAATCTACTGATGGCCACCTCATATGAAGGTGGTTCGGGTAGCGATTCGACGTCATCGATCGAATAGGAGTATTGTACAGCATGGCCTAGAACTTAGCAGATGTCTTCACAAAAACTGAAATTTTGAAGCAAACGAAAGAAAAATAAAGAAAAAACAATCCGTATCTCGGAATCATAAGGGAAATGTCCACAGAATTGGACAGCACCGGAGGGGTAGGCATTCATCGGTTCAAGCGAAGAAAGCGAGCCCTTTGATGTTTTCTTGTGCCTTACGAGCTCCATTGGGTAGGCTGTCTACAGTCACTACTATTGCAAACGAGATGGCCTGTAAGGAGGCGTGGATTGGAGCGCAGCCAGGGCGGCCATATCCAGCCACGGCGGTCATACCCACCAAATGGGATCATCCTGTTACCACAACCCTGGTGGAAAGTAATGCTCTCGCTGCACTGCAATCCACACGCCCTCTCGTTTGCATGGATAACGAGTGTGAGTTCCAGCATAAACCGGTGTTGCCAGCGTCACTGGTGGAAGGGTTGCGAGAGGGCGTTTGGCCACATCCCATTCAGCCCTTCCACCAGTCACGTTAGCAACATCCGCCCGCCTCCAGCGCGTCCACTGCCTTTAAGAAACTGTACTTACTTGGTTTTCTTGCTGTAGTGATACAGTTATCAGGTTGTTTCATGTAAGCATGAGTGGACGGAGTTGAGGTGGTCTTCTTCGGCCTCGTCATTTGAGTCACATAAGGCGACGTTGCTTGTGGAGTATCTATAGATCAGAAAATATTCAGAATAAATATTTGGCATAGAGGAACTGCCACAAACTGCTGAAAGGAGAAAACAGCTACGCGTCACTTGACTTGACTCAGGGCTCACATTACACAGCCGATTCAAATTAAATCACGAGTTAGATCCAGCAACGAAGTTTCATGCAGTTCCATGCCTTTTAAAGTCGTAAACAGTAGTTAACCTAATGAAGACAGCTGTTGTCGTTGCCGAATGGCGGTGGCACATCGGCTGGCAGATTTGGTCGACTGCTCTGAGCATGTACTGGATGTCGACGCACCACTGTCCACCTGAATCCGTATACTTTTTTCTAATGTGCGAAAAGCAGTTAATATCCATTCAGAGTCATACTAGCATCTTAGCCAGCGTTCAGACTTCGCGACGACAGCGCGTTCGACGCGACCGATCGCGCATGATTTTGACTCGTCGATCAACGAAATCATCTGCGATCGACGCAATCGAAAGCGTGATCAACGCTGTCGCGCAGTCTGAGCTCTGCGTATTCGGCCTAAACGGTGTTGTGCAGGGGCCAGCCGGTGTACAGCACCATGACACTTTCCTGCCCAACTTCGTGATTCAGACAAAATTTACCCTAAATTTCTTCCTAGCCGCACATTTGGGCAGAAGTTTGATTCGGAGGATACCCTATCCCGCTGAACACGAATCTCGCATCGGGGTAAAGGCAACTTGTACGCAGGATTTTGATCCTTGCTATCTGCCAAAAGAACGGGTCAACAGTAGCATAAGTGTGACACTTTCGTCAAACGAGATAGCGCAGAAATGAGGCCAGAAGGTGGTGCCAGCTGGCATCGCTTGTGCCACCGCTTGTGGGCAAAGCACGCAGACACGCAACATGCCGCACGGACAGCCACACGCCTAACCATAGCTAGCTGCGTGTCTGCGCCCTCTCATATTTGGTTGTTCTCCACTTTATCTGCGTACATTCTCCAGGGGACTTTGATGTTAACACAAGCAGCGCTCTGAGGCCAACACGAGTAAGGCTCTTCTAGGATAGCAGTGGGGGGGGGAAGTGGGAGAAGCAAGCGTTGCACAGGTCAACTTTGGTACCGGCGCTCCTAGATTCCAAATGTTTTCGCGCCAAGGGTATTCGTATTAAGGGGATATAATTTCTTCTTGGGACACGATCTCAACAGATCTAGGGTTTTTAGGTGATTTGGAGCAGGCCAGGCTCAAGGGGGTCAAAGGTTTGAAAGAGTAGGTCTGTGATGGCGATGTTCGGAGGTCAAATTATTTCAAGAGACTAAGCTCCGGGTAAGTCTATCCCAGGCAAAAATTTCACTTAGAATCTGGTCTAGATTTTGACAAGTGGGTGGCATAGCACAATCAGTGGTTCGCATTTGTCAAACAACCCTGGAACTAAGTAAGTGCAAAATGCTCGGATGGCGCGGGCGAGATTCGATCTGATCATTCTGCTACTTCCTATGCCCCACATTTGCTTAGAAGTACACTCCATATCCTTGAGATAGAGCGGGCGTGGCTACGTGCTTCACTTCAATGTGGCTGCAGCTGCGTTTTTGTTGGGATACTGCCATTTTGTAGCAGTTGTAGTCATCTCTTTGCCTAGCATAAAACAGAACACTTGTCTCAGATGGAAATATCCAATGAAACAAATCTTGCCCCGCCTTCAAGTAATATGCATGACCAGGCCCTCCCCCTTCTCCGAGATATAAAATGTGAAGCTTATTTTTAGAAAGCCGTACCTCATCTGCAAAACGAACACGATACGTCTTTATGTTGCGAGCGGCTGTATTGGATGCAGTCGGTCGTTGAGGTAGTTTTCTGGCGGTTTCTGATGTGGCAAGTGGTCGTCTGAAGAAGAATTCAATATTAATTTAATTCACATTTCGATTTTATAGCGCAAAACGAGGAGCTGGACGTCTCGTTCAGAATTGGACGGAACATGGTCCGAATTCCTTTGGAATTGTGATGAAATACTCAATAGGGATCAAAAATAATAAATCAAATAATATGGATAATCCTCTAATGAATAACATCCTCTAATGATGCACCATCCACTTCCCGAAATCAAATACCTATTTCGGGAAGTGGATGGTGCAGCATTAGAGGCATGTGGTGCAGTGGACGGTCAGAAGGTGCAATCGAATAGATCTCTTCCTCATTATCAGAATTACAAGTATTGGTGAGTAGTATAAGAAGTGGCAATTTTTTCACATAGTTCGATTCAATCTCAGCTTGCAGGGTGAGAAAAACAAAACTGCAGCAATAAGGTGGATGTTGATACCGTGACTGTACGTAATTAAATATTATCACTTTTCAAGTTGTATTACTAAATAGGAATTACAACTGGAATAGGATTAGAACAATAATATTCAAGGATTCAATAAAGGATACAATTTTCGCCGTTGATCAGTCCCTTTGTGGGATGCGCCACGCATCATACTTCCGTTCGAAATCGTAGTGGCTTATTGAAGGGGATGTGGCCTATACAACGGGCCATGTACAAGTCATCTTATCCCCTCAGAGGGATCCGGTACCAATTTACTGTCCCCGGAGGGTAGGAGGCTTGGTTGGCCTGGGCGGGAGTCGACCCGTGGATTGAACCCAGAACCGTTGAGTAGTAAGCACGCCACTTGTCTCTACACCATCTCCGCCTCACAAGAGTAAGAAGTGTTCAGTGGAAAACCAAAAATCAAAGAAAGAAGGAAAGAGCGGTTCAACATAATTTCATTAGCACTGTGACAATTTATAGGATCTTCACGTCTGCTCAAAGAACCTTTCGTGTTTTTTACAGCAAAATTTCGTTTAGAATGAGCTCCTAGTAGTCGAACGTAGGCTCATGTATACTGCTTATCCCTGGGGCGGATAGGCGTGGCATTTGAACATGGTATAGAATGGATTACTCGTGGGATATTTTAGTTTGAGACAGTCGTGATCTTGTCCAGTGTTAGACAGAGACATCACCAAAATTGCGTCAAAATGAAAATAACTTCCAAGGGGACAGCCACGCCTACACATCTCAGCGATATCGAGTGTACAGTCTTGGTCACTGCGGATGCTAGAGCGTCATACGGGGGTGGCTTCGGCGTGGTGCCAGCCCGATTTCAACCAAATGTTGCCCTTGCTTGCTTGAACAATTGGTGGAGAACGTATTGGCGCCAAGCCCAGAACTCTGACACCGCAGCATCCGAAGCGAACGAGACTGTCCAGCCTCAAACACGAGCGAAAGAACCCCTGAGAGTCACCGATTTCGATAGAAAGTAGATTACGAAGAGTCAGAGCTGCAGACAGCTCCGTCAGTTTTAGAGCGCAGATGTAGAAAACCAACGCATCCCCCGCGGAGAACGGGGAGGTTCGGAAGCAAGCGGAATCCGGTGGAACTGCTCGGGTATGGTGAGAAGGACGAGCTACTCAAGTCTATGCCTATGAAAGAACGAAGCGAGAAGGAGAGCGGGCGTGCAACTGAGTTACCGACGTGACCAAAGAATCCTCCGCAACAGCGTTCAACCAGAAGATGGCATGGATTGTTCACTACAGTACAGACGCCCTGGGAGGAAAAGGCTTTGTTCACGCGCGATGTATCTCTGATAAAGATCCACGTCAATTTCGTTTGTTGTGATCTGTGCGACAATCGTTTAGAGTGGATATTTGAAAATAGCGAAGAATTCTCGGAATCCAACTTCTTCGACCCACCAATGTACCGGTTCCTCAGGAATTCTTCGAATGGGTGAAGGGTTAGAGATGATAGTGGAGGTTACCCTCGGATTGAATTGTATAATTGTTGTTTTTATAACAAAACATATTTTGTGGTCAAACACGCATTAATATTCAGGGCACGTCCTACGATGGGAATCCCCAGCGGGTGTGTCGAATTTGTTTGCCAGAGGGAGGTGGGGGGGGGGTCGCATTTGGTCTCAGAAACGTTTTTTGGTAGTTGTGCTCGTAAAGGAAAAAGGAGAGGATAAAATAAGGCCCTACTCGTGCCACGCTAAAGACAAGCAATCGATGTGGATATCGCGAGAGGCCAGAGAAACCAAAGAGAGTGCATGCAAACGAAAGAGAGCGTAGATAAGACATCTATCACGGGCGGAATCGCTCGAGTAACTTTGTGCTTTACCGCCGCTTCCTTACCTTACCACTTTCTGACGTGAAACTTATAGAGGATTGTTCGTTACAAGCCACACTACCTCTCCGCACAATCAGCTTAGACAGCTATAACCGACCCCGGGCTCTGCCTTTAAAAAGTCCCGATTCGGAAGGTTGCTGGGGCTGCTGTTCTAGTCTCTGAATGGGCAATGAATTGTGATTTCCAAAAAGAAGAAATGTGCAACATTTCAAATATGCAACAACGGCACAGACCAGGTATATGTGAATGGAAATGAGGCTTCAATTCGATTTTCGAGAAACGTTTTTCATTGCACGTGGCGTATTCGATGATATGGTGCAGACGCATTTCCGGCACTTTTTGAAACTGCGAAGTTCGCTGGGGAACGCGCTACTGAATTAGATCATCGCCTGACGACAATGGTGCACAAAGCGATGATGTAAACGTGCTGGTTCTTCCCCTTCTATTCTTATCATACGAAAATGTCTCTCACAGAAAGGATTAGAGCAGTTCCTCAGAACTCCTAACTTTTTCAGCTATGTGCATATGCCACGCAAAAATTTGCAAAATTCGCAGAAATTACAGATTTTCGCATAAAATTCTGCGATGATCCTTACATGGTTCGGAGGGGATTTTCGAAGAGGACGCCCTTTGTGAGCTGCTCTAAGCGTTTAAATCACTTTTCATGTTTGCTGTTGCTCAATAACTTCAATAAACTTCTGTTATTCTATCTTGGCGGGAGAACGTGGAGTTCGATAAGGGAGAGGGCATGAAAAGGGGCAGCTGAAGTGGGCGACCCAAGCCACCGCCGCACATAGTGAATGGGTAGGAATCTGTAACTTCACATAGCACACTGGCTTAATGGTTGTGTATTCGAAAAGGTAGACGGACAAGACATTTGTAATATGTCGCCCGCGGCGCGGTGCGCGGCAAATTGTCGATCTGCATCAATTGGTGTCAATGCACTCGTCAATTGGTGCAGCGAAACTCATGCGAGCTCCAGCCGAGGAAAAACTCCATGCCAGGTGATACCAATTTCTCCCACCTTCACCATTCAAGTTCAAACGGCCGGGCAGGACAACTCGTCTCTCCCCAGTGCGGCGTTACTCGCCACGCCCAGCGCCGCGATTACAATTGTCATGACAATTTTCCCTTTGAAATCAGTCAAACAATATGCCAAGGCGCTTCAGGCTCAAGACATCTTTGGTCTCCAGTAGAACTGTTCTTCTCCAGAACCACAGCGGATCCTGCACGCGAGTGAGTCAATCCAGAATTACATGGGTGCTTCGGGCAGAAGCACTCGGGCTGGAGCTCCGCATCTGAGTTTCGCTGGGCACAGCAAATTGATGACGAGTGCAGTTGAA
>MU966918.1:0-59986 GCA_036418165.1 Cooperia oncophora | reverse complement strand
AGCCGAGGAAAAACTCCATGCCAGGTGATACCAATTTCTCCCACCTTCACCATTCAAGTTCAAACGCCGGGCAGGACAACTCGTCTCTCCCCAGTGCGGCGTTACTCGCCACGCCCAGCGCCGCGATTACAATTGTCATGACAATTTTCCCTTTGAAATCAGTCAAACAATATGCCAAGGCGCTTCAGGCTCAAGACATCTTTGGTCTCCAGTAGAACTGTTCTTCTCCAGAACCACAGCGGAAACTCCTGGATCCTGCACGCGAGTGAGTCAATCCAGAATTACATGGGTGCTTCGGGCAGAAGCAGATACCAAAGACCTTCCCGAGCTCGTTGATGGATGGTTTCACCTTCTGACAACGGTGAAAGCAGCATTGGATGTTTCGCTCCTGCTTATAGAGGAACATTCGAGGAATATTTCATCAGGAAACTTCAACGTCTTTTCCACCCCATGGACCTCTGATTAGCGGAGTGGCTTGAGGAGAGAGAGGGGAGAGGTGAGGAGACATTGAGTGCGCGAACGAGAGACCAGACAGAACTTGCGAGAAGGCACAGAGTTGCACGGAAAACGAAGACGTAGAAGCTATGTGCAACCATGCAGCGACTGCAGCGATTCCGTCGGCATGGGTGGATCTAGTCTGAAGATCAGACTTTAGTCATAATCCTCTGCCGCCTTTACCACGCACTTTCAAGTGGCCAAGTGATACACTCTGGGCTGCAAACCTATTCATCGTATTCTTAACGGATCCTTACTATCAGGTAGACCAAAAATGTGCCTTCCAACAAAGTACTCACTAAAAGCTACTCATATGGTTGCATTCAACTGAGGTCATATAGGTAAGGATGAATATAACGACGAAAAAAATGCCTTGACCCAACATGCGCTCTATTGCTCCTCCTAAATAGCTTTTTTTATCAACGTAAAACACTACTTTACAGCCATTCAAAAAATGCAAAAGAGCAAACACATCAAGGAATCAAACCCTTGAACCCCACAATGTATCGACAGATTTTACGAAAAATTGAAAAAAACATCTCATGTAGTTGAGGGATAATGGGAAGTCGTGACCGAATTTAAGTTCGATGACAAATTATAGGTGAGAAAGTAATTAAGTGCGCTCTGTGCCCTATTTCAACCTCCAAATAAAAATGTATTTTTTCCTGCCGGATAGGAGCGACGCTTGAGGTGTAAGATGAAAGGAGATTGTAGAGCAAACTTGGGGCCTTCTCTATAGTCCCTGTTGTCCGCTACGGATGATGGGGCGTGTCAGGAGGAAGGGCTTAGCGCGGCGCCAGTCCGTTTTTATTCTGTTTTTTTTTCTTTCGGCTCTTATTTTTCTTTTTCAAGTCTGTGTTATGCCGTTCGTATCAGTCGCTTTCTGCCAATGGTGTCGCTTACCCGCTCCAAGAACTCGTGGAAAACAGTGGTGGCGCACCAAACTCAGCCTCACTGACACGCCCCATCATACGCAGCGAATAATACTGTATGAGTGATCTGATCCTCTGGTGAAGACTGGGAAACAGCGAAAATTCGTGGGAATTCTCAGTATGAATGACGACTTGAGCAAACCCGCACAGAATTTCGTCATTATGAATATTTCATGTTATAAAATGTTGAACCTGACCAAAAATGTAAAAACAGCATTTCACTAATCTTGAATGCGATACTGCATTCAAGATTAGTGAAATGTTTTGGTGCATTTCCGGAGTGGGAACGAATAAAATCACAGAAAAAAATTTTTAAAAAATGAGACGACAAGGGATTCCATTGATCAACGAGTAACCAAAAAAGCTTATGATGAGAAGATTTTTGCTCGTGGCGTTTATGAGAAAATTTTTGCTCGTGGCGTGAAGCCTGAGAGAAGCAAAGGCACCGTAATCATCTACATACCTGATCGCGATCGATAATAATGCTTCAGCCAGTCCTAGTATAATGCGATGTTCTTTCAAAACGCTGCTCGACACATTACTTCGGGATTCGGTTTGAAATGACTACAGGAAGAACGGCTCATGTTGGACATAATTGATTAGGGGACTTGTTAAGGAAAAAAGAAAAGGATTAGATGATGCCGCTGTTGGCTTTTGGAGGAATGTCCCTTGGAGAAGAGATGCCGCTAATTTTGGCACAGTTGAAATGAAGATGGCCATTACGGTGAAAAAAAGGATTCGAACATGGGTTCACACCAAATATTTTGATGGTCCACTTGGTCCCTGATGAACTTGTACCCCCGGGAAACATTACAAAATCAGTTACGGAGGCTTAGGAGCGGAAGCGACGAATTGAGAGCTCGAGGGGGTGGTGGCGGGATGGAATCAGTGATTTAGGAAGCATTACTGAACAAATTACAGAAGGCTGGAAAAGTAGGAGAGCCGCTTGTCCCCGATTAGGCATCCTTGGGAATGTGAAGCTGTAGGGCTGGAGGAATAAAAAGCAAAACCTAGTATAAAAACAGATCAGATCCAATAAATCCAGGGAGATTTTTCACTATTAACGCTGACACTTCGCCATCAACTGAAGGTCATCCCTCTTGAAGAAAACTCTTGGCTGTGAGCCAGAGAAACTGAACAGTCAGAATTCTCTGAAAATTTCAAATTTTTTCTCAGCCACGGACTATAACCTGGACTGTTCCCACGCTACTTACCATTTTCCAGAAATCGGCAGTTGTGTGGTAGTTGTAGCCCCGACAGTGCGGCCGATAAGGGGGGGGGGGGACGGGAGGATGCTACGTAGTGCATGTGAAGCGGGAGAAACCTTGAAAAATCCACAGCCGGAAAAAGTTCTCGCATACAAAATAAACTGGCTCGCGGGCCAGACACTCCAACCCTTCCTTCCATAGTGGCCTTAGTGGCCAGCCAGATGCGGCTACCTTTACCCCCCCCCCCGACGGAGCAGGGCAAGTTTTCGATTTTAGTTGAATCCGTACGACCGAACCCCCCCCCCCCGTCTAGGAGGTGGCTTGATACGTNACCCCCCCCCCACATCCCCCCGCCCCTCTACTTCCCTCCTCTGATACGATCGAACTGTCGAGCCAGGGGAGGGTTATAGCGCATGTGAATTGGAAAAAACCGAAAAACCGGAGGAAAATCCACCCACCCCCTTTATTGTCCGAGGAACAGCAAAAATCAACTATCAAAAAAGCTGTCTCAGACCAAACACCATCCTCCCCCCTTCGCCCCGGCGACCAAATACGACGACGACCCCCCCCCGTGTTGGGGAATACCCAGTGATGTTGTGCCCTGGATGGCAATCTCCCAACACTGTGGATAACGCGTGAAACAAGAAAAACCAATTACCAATATTTTTTTCAGGCCAAACACAACCGTTCCTCCCTCTAGCGACCAAATACGATTCCCGCTGGGGGTTGCCTTCGTATGACGCTTAACTGGTAAATGATAAACAGGAGAGAGAGAGAGAGCCAAGAGAGAGAGATAGAGAGAGAGAGAGAGAGAGAGAGATAGTTTACTATTATTATTCACTATTATTATTACTGGTTGTATTATTTATACATACCATTTACTATTTTACTACTACTTTACTATTATTTGTTAAACCTTGCAACTGCTATAAGATACCAGTAGTTGAATAGAAAAGAACGAATTTCGGCAAAATTATCAACCTGTCGCGATCCTAAGAGCGCCGATATTTTGTAGCGAGAAGAGGTGCACCCCAGTTGATGTTCAAGGAAAACTTACCCTGGTACCCGTAACTTCTTAAACCCGTCCTCATAATCGCAATGATGTCACTTGTCGCTGTTTATCGGCACTTACTCAAAAACGGGAAAACGTCGGCTCAGACAAAAGTATTGAAGAAAGAAGAAAAGATCCTTCCAAGTACTGCAAAAATGGTAGTATTTGCGGTGATGAGACTGTCATAGAAGTACCCAGCGAAGAAGACGTCCATAAGCCACATTTGGCCAAGTGTGCGTGTTCCACGCCGCGATCAGTTGAGGCGCTTTTCTCCCCACCCTTCCCTCATTGCGAGCGTCCGTCCCAACGCCGCCGCAGTCGCCGTGGTCGTCGCGGGCATGACAGCGTTTGTCGTATGGTGGCGAAGCAGCCATCAATCAGAAATATAGCAAAAGCTGTGAACGGCCGCCACGTTCACGCTAAAACCCACGAAAATAGCCGACTTCCGATACGACACACGTTCACAGCTAACCATTCATTTATCCCAGGAAAAGTAGGCCGAAATTTGGCTCGAATGCGACGCGGCCAAATCACTAGGTGTGATGTAAGTAGTGTGTGGTGAACCTTGAATGCTATATGATAGCCAGGGTTTAAAAGGTTTTGGTTCACGTCGAAAACCACAGTATTCTGTTCCGAATCTAGCAAATCTTTCAAATAATTGGGCTACATAATCATTCAATTTTAACTTTTGAATATTTTTGTTTGGCTCGCTTTCACTTCTAAATGTTCACTTTTCACACTCCTTTCCATTCCTTTCTTTAATGGATTCTGATCGAAGTCAAATTGGCTCAATAAAAAAGAGGGTGAGTTTTTGCCAATTTTTTTCTCAGAAATATGACTGCAATGAACCTCGGCTGCTTATGAAAAACTTCTGACCTACTCAATCACTAAAAGTAAAAACCGCTCAATTTAGTGCCTACTTCAGTCTGCAGGCACTTAAATGCCTCCGTAAAAAACGACCAGATTTCTTTTCTAATCAGGGCACATTACTGGCTGAGAATTCTGGTAGATCCCTATGACCTCCCTTTTTTGGCTCTTTTTAGGGGGTAATACGACCCTCCCCTTCCCCCCCCCCCTCAAGTTCCCTGATCAAGCTGTGGAGCGGGAGGGAGGGAGGGGAGGGGACAAGGGGTATATAGTACACATAAAAGAGAAAAAAAACCACGGAACGTCAGAAAAGTCAGCAACCTCTCCCAGAAGGTCTGGAGGGGATAACGACCCCCTTCAATCAACGAGGCAACTACGACCCCACCCCCTTACAGCGTCCGTGAAACAAGAAAAATCAACTATAAAAATGTTCTCAACCCAAATACGACCTCCCTCTCCCAGCGGCCAAATACGATCCTATCCGGGAGTTCCCAGCAACGACGTGCCCTATCTCTAACGTTATGTAGTGGACGACATTTTACAGACATAACTGTTACAGTACCTGTAGTTATCTGGTACGAGGTAGTCGGCATAGTTGTTAGGAGTGAACAAAAGCGGAATTTCGACCGGCTGTCTGGGTGATGGTTGGTCGGAATCGGCACAAATTCCACTATCGGTGTCACTGTCTTGTGGAGCTATTTCACCTGAAAATTTGCTTTGAAACGATTTCAACCGACTCTATAGAGAGGGTGCCACAAACATGACTCTCCATGGTTACTCAGCTACCCTACAAATGCAGAAAGAACTACAGAATTGGGTGCAGTTCGGCTTGGGGGAGGCATTTTGCTTTTTCTTTTTCCCTGCTTTCTATCGACGTATCAGGCCACCAAGTGGAGGCCGGCGAAATTTTGTAAGTCATAAAGTGACACCGGCCAAACTTTGTAGGGACCACTAGTCAACTACTGTGAAGAGTACCTGTCAACTTTTGTAAAGCAGTGAACACGTCAATGGGAAATAACGAGAGTGGAAAAAGCCCCCCCCCCCTTACAAGCCAAACTGCGCTCAGAACTGTGCTACACTGGCCTACGCAAGCTCCGAACTATTGATGCTCCATTGTGACCAGAAAGGTTATAGTACCTAGTTTAGAATTTTGCTGACCATCTATGAAGGAAGGTTGGACCCACTCAATCAACAGAAGGAAGGATTATTCATCTAACTGACCATTGGTAAGGTTTCTTCGGTTGATATAACTTCTCCAAAAAATCGGTCACAAATAGAAATCATCAGTGTTTTTTGAAAAGCTTTCAATAAAAACCACTGAACAATTCTTTTTCCTCCCTTCCTTTACTGACGAGCACAAAGGGAGGATGCAATACCTTGTTCATTTCCCAAGGGGGCGTTCGAAACGGAAACTTGTTAAGTACTTCCTTGCAGAGGACCTCCTCTTTAAAAAAATCTATTGATCAAAGAGTTTTATTTTATCACTGTTACCACAGGTCATCAAAATTTTGAGAAATCAAGTTATCTATATTCTATTTACTGTACTGTTCTGCAGAACAACACCAGTTTCATAGCGAGATGTTATCTTGCTCTCCGTATCCGGGTTTCCCCCCGTTGAGAATCGGCTCGTGTTAGAGCACTTAAACATTTAATGATCCCGAGCAGTTTTAGGCAAAGTGCAATCGGTACTTTTTCTCGCATTGGACGTACTTCGTCTAAGTAGGTCCGGAGATGAATACTTGTTTTGGGCATTTGCCAGCGCCTTTCACGATCTAATCCCAAAATCGCGCCGAATGACACGATTTGACGCCGACGCCAGCCGTAATCGTGGAATGCTGAACGACAACGACGACGACGACGAGAAATGTCGCGTCTATTCACGGTTTTTCAAAAACTCAACCCGCATATGGACGGGTGATGGCGACGTTAAACGCGAACCAGGAGAGCCGATGTTTCGCATCGATTGCACCACTCACAGAGCCTTATGATCGATGTAGACTTTGATGAAAAATTGGCCAGTAAAATATCTTTGTTTCCGGTGAAATGAGCGCATAAAAGAGCCAATGTGATGGTCATAAAGTATATAATAATGATGGGCAGTGCAAAACAGACAGCACTGTGTTGAGGTGGGATGGCATGAGCATCAGCCTCAGCGTGGCAACAGCACTAAGTACACACCGAATTTATGCTGATTGTGCGGTTGACTTGCGATTCGGAAGTTCTCGGATTTTGTCGGCGGAGACGATGGGCGACGTGACATCACGCGTCGACGTTCCTGAAAATGGAACAACATGAACATGCTTTCTAGAATGACGTCATCTCGAAATCGATAATCGATCGGTCGGTCCAAATACGTGTAATCAATCACACCAATATTCTATGGGCTTCAAATCCAGAAAAAAACTTCCTGAACAAATACAAGGGAGGAAATTCGATTGAGTAAGGAATGTAGAGTTCGAAGGGGTGTAGAAGTCAGCGGAAACGTCCTATAAATCCAAGAAAAGCAATCAATACCGATCAATCTCGAACACTCTTATGGGCCATAAATAAACTTTCCAGCTTTCTAGAACTTGTAGTTGATAATGTACTCATTTTTCATTATGTGATTTTTCTGTATGTGTAGATAATCTGTATAGCCTTTAGCTGAACATATAACAGAACGGTGCAAATAAAAGGGCAAGTTATGCCGTTGAGGAATGTTCTCGCAAAATACGACCCCCCTTCCTCCTCTGGTGCGACCCCCTCACTATTCTTGCTGTCAGTTCTCTGAATTTTCCCAACTCTCCTTACCAGTTTTAAGGAGTTTTCCCGAAAATTCTTCTATTTCTCCCCGAAAAAAGCTCGTCGAGCGGGAGAGAAGGGGGAGCGGGTTTACATAACCCACTTGAATCTGGAGAAGTCGAGAACCGAAGACCTTTTTCTTGAAGGCAAATGCGATCCCTCCACCCCCCCCCCCGTCCCGCTTCACAACTGGGGATTCCTAACGTATGACATAGCCTGGTAAAGGCAAACCAGTGAGCTGTAGTGTAATGGGTGAAAGCACCCTTATTCCACAAAAAATCAATCAATACCGATCAATACGATTAGCGAAAGCCGTTGAATTCGCATCGCAACCAGAAGGAGCATACAAAAGGCGCGCTACGGGCATGTTAACGAACGAATGTGCACCATTTTCAGGGTTTTCTTCTCTTAGACTGCTTAAAAATGGCTAAATTCTAGCCCACTTTCTGAAATGGCTGGTTGACTACTCTGAGTAGTGAACCAGAGGCAAAATACTAGTATATTCGTATGAGATTCAGAAAACTAATGTTAGCAGATGGTTATTAAAAGGATGATTACGCCAGAGAGCAACACTGTTGAGTGTTGCGAAACTCCAAGTTAATATTGTCATAGTAAGTACACATTTGTGTTAGTATTTACAGGTAAAACCTAGTTAGGATGATGCAGGAAATTGTGCGAAACCGTAGATGCTGTTGATTCTATGACACATTTGTTGTGAATAACTTATATCGAATAGGGACCGTCATGACACCACAATAGATACCCTTCAACTGTTTTCGCTTCAAAAACATTATTTAAAGCAGTAAAGTACGAAATAATCATGAAAGTTGTGTACATGGGAACAAGTAAATAGTGAACGAGTGGCGCGCTAGAGAAAGGTTGGCCATCGTCGCCGTCGTCGTCGTCGACGTCCGTGTTAGCCTAAAAGGAACAATCGAGGAGAGCGCTCGAGGCCTCGCACATGAATACTCTTTGAATACCCGCAAAATATGTCCGAAGTCAAACATCGGACCACAATAATGACTTTTTAGGTCGTCATATAATTGCACCACTTGGAAAACACCTGCACTACACGGCTATACGAATTCCTTATAATTCGATTATTTCATATTATTTCATTAATAATATCAAATTATTATCATTTCACTATGTCACAGGGCAAAAACTTAATCACAACCCCTTATCAACATCGCTATTTGAAGTTTTTCTTGGCTACCTAATTCAGTGAAATGGCATAATTACGCTGAGTCTCAGGGGTAGATCAAATTTGTGCGAATACCAAAGGACAGCATTAAATTTACTTGTATCTCTTTTCTAGTATCAGATATATTTACTGAGTATTACTACTATAAATTACTATAAAATGTCATTATTCTTCCTCTTATTTTTCCTAGCATTAGGAAGTAGTAGTCGCAGGTTAGCTGGCCAATAAAATGTCGATGTATTACCATTTATATTTTTAATTGTAAAATCTTGTTAATAAGGTATCTACACGCGCAAAAATACTATCAAAAATGCCCAGTGTTAAAAATATTTGCAGAAAATGACTAACCCTACAAGATATCGTTCAACCGAATGTATTCGAAGAAGTACAAGGCTACAGTAACCCACACGAATCTGGGCACTAATCCAGAAAAAGCTAACGCGTAGCTGAACAATAGTATAAAAACTGGTTACCAAGCGGTATAAAAAGTTTATTTCAATTTAAAACATCCCAATGAATTGCTGTTGGTAGTGGAAATAAAACAAAAAAGAAGATTTTGTTTTCAGGCCAATCGATCCCTCCCCAGAGACTTATTTCTTCATGTACTTACTGTTGCTATATTTTTTTTCTTGTTACTATTATACAACTACTTCATTTATACTAAATGTATGCTATATTATCGAGATATGTATGGTATTGCATTAGATTATCTTATATATCTTATATCTTATATATATATACAATTATTTTAAATTTTGATGTATCACATTAAATTATAATAGTGTATTATATCACGTATAATTACTATATTATCACACTATACTATTGAAATTGTATATATTTCGGACATGTATTAGATGTGCGAAAAACGCACCCAATAAGTAGTATTTTCCAACAGTATTAATTGATATCTTCCGATCGATATAATAATACGACTATCTAAAGTTTTATTAGTAAATATTTAATAGTGCTTGCTAATTGCGGATTCCAAGGAGGTAAGGAAATAATATGGTGAGTAGCCATGCTTTTATCCCTTCAAACTTTAGAAAGGCGATCTCGATGACATAGACCGATAGGGCGGATTACTTCATTATGTTCATGTTGAGTTGAAATCGATTAAAAAGATAACCAGTGCGATAATGGAGAGCTCATACACGGGTTTTGTTCCACGCTTCATCGGGGTTTAAATCACAGCTGATGCCTCTACTGTAAACACAGATTAGAGCGCTTGTATCACTATAGAACTATATCCCCTCTATGTCACACCTAAGTTGCATCGAGCGCTCAAGGAAACTAGGGACATTTTCGTCAGGTCTAGATCTAATACACCAACTACCCTGAGTACCTATGGAGACGAACGAGACCCTCTGTCCAAACTCTTACTTTTAGCTGGCATTATTATCATGTCTGTTGCTGTAAGGCTCATGCACGTCTTGAGCTCATGAAGTTATGCAGAAATGTGTTCTATCCAAGCAGAATAAGTATTCACCTGCAAATCTACCAAGGATACGCGTACAGGCCCACGGACTATTAGCAAAAAAAAACAAAAAAACAAAAAACCAAAAAACCCAAGTCTATGAAGGTTCACTGCCCGAATTCACAAACACGAAACAGAAACTTGAAGAATAGGAAGAAAAAAGGACCTCACTTCTGGGTGGAAAACAAAAAGCCACAGGAAAGTTCACAACGGTCAATCTTGTAATGTTTTTCTAGGATTTTTGAGAGGTAGTAAAGATATTTTGAGTTCTGTAAGCTAGGCCTTTCACCATGGCTGCTACACAAAAATGGATGTTACGGTTTGTCGAGGATTCACCATGCACCCATCATCAAATCGTAATTTACTATAATCATCCTCATTTTCGCCTCTTGAAGGCAGTCCCCTCGAGGAACTCCTTTTTACAGGTGGTGTGATCCTCAGTCTCTGAGATAATCCCACTTTCAGGGCTCCAGTGGCGAAGGCGTGTGGCCTTCATATGTGGCATTTCTGACGCCTGCCCAGCTGTACCCCTCACCGAGAATCACAGGCACTTTTGTCACAAGTTCAGTTCTTACACCATGTTTTCCCTTTTTTCGTTGTTTGATGGTAATAGTAGTGAATGACGCGGAGAACCATCATTGAGCTAGAGCAGGCAGGATACAGCTTTGCTGGTATAAAACGAGCAGGTCTGGAAAACTCGTCCATAGAGGCTACAGTCTTCGCTTGGGGTGTTATCCACGGTTTTTTTCCCGCGTTTATCTTTCCTGGGGGTGTTATTTAGCGACTATAGGTTTGAAATTGAGCGCCACTATCCACGATACACAGTCTTAGTCTTCAATGAGAAGAGTATGAGGATACCTAGAATATTTACTGCTACCTCCTAGTATATCTCCCCTAGAAGTGTCAAATTTGGCTGGGTTAGATTGGAAAGATGACAAACTGAGAAGAAACCAGCGCCATAGAACTATAAAGGGCCTTATAAGGCTCAGAAGTTGTAAAACTTCCCGTTTCAAGATTGCAAGCGGCTTTTACAACTGTGTGTTCCTAAGTTTTACAGACATGACTAGAGAAAGAAATTGCTACAAACGACCTCAAATACCGTTGAGAAATAATTGATTCAATTGCCATTTGAAATGGGATTTGAATGGGTTTTTTGAGCCTTTGCTCACTATGCGATGATTCCCGTCGTGTCAGGCAATGACACTACAATCGCCCACTGGCACTAATACCTACCTCACAATTACTATCAATTATATGTTGATAGATTTTTCTTACACATGTTGAGAAGATTGTTAAACGCATCTATTGGTTGACCTCTGGGAGTATTCGTCTTTTTTGGAGCCCGAAAGGTTGAAGACGACGTTGTTGTATGGCTTGGAGGGGTCATTTTCCACTATAGCTTGTTCCTTTTGTTGGTTCACGTTTAGGCTTGAATTGGGTGGGACCTGTAAACTCTTGTGAAAGTGCAATGGCAAGAGTGAGGCGCTTTGGTTAGAAAATTTCACAACTTCTCACAAGGTAGGCTGTACGATGAGCGCCATTTGGTGCCCCCACCAAACCAAACTGCGCCAAAACGACTTATGATTATCCGAGAAAGTATCTCTGGTACCCCAATAGTCGCCGACGAAATCTAGGTCAACCCGAAAAGACGGGGGATAACCTCCCATACCTTTATAGGATTAAGTGGACCAAACGGCGACCGGAGCGGCGAGGGCGTACTGGAAACGAACAGATTCAGGATCTCACTGGAAAGCTCTCCTTACACCGGGGGCCATTCTCTATTTTCCAATAAGCATGACAACTACTACTTATTATTGACTCTTATCGCCCCTAAAACTGCCGGCTCGCTGCCAGCGGACTTAAAACAGTTGGCACCCATGTCGCTCAGGCATTCAGGCGTTGAAAATGGCGTCAGAAACCAAAAGAGCAAACTCTGCTGAAGAACGAGGTGAACCCTGAAGTGAAAGCTTATCGCCCACTATTCTACCAGTAATTATATTCCCAATAATCACCGTGGTTTCTTTGGGTTTTTAAGCTACCATTACCCATAGAAGCCCATAGAAGTTGAGTAAAGGAACCTGACAGAAAATAGCACACAATTGAAGGAATTTCGAAGTGCTGGAAGTGGAAACATCCTACTTGCTACTCAGATGACGGCTAAGAGGGGATCTAGAAATGAAAAAAAGCAGGGTGGAGGGTGGCGCAGAAGGGGCAGGCGCTAATGACAACATGCATAGTCCATGAATTCGTAACCTGTCGGAGAGACAGTTAAGCACTCCTTTCCGAAAAAAAAGATGTAAGCCTCTTACAAGTGTCAAATGAAAGCTACCGCGTCCTGCTGCATCAGCGATTTACATGTAACTCACTCATACATACTCTATACTCTCACATACTCTACAATTTCAAATGGAAGCCAAGTACGTGGCGTAAACATGGAAAACTTATCAATACTTCCATAATTAATTGAAAGAAACACAGAGGGTAGCGGTACAATGGTTCCTCGAGAAGTGAGGTGAGAAGTGGGAAATGGGTTCCTAGGGCAAGTGAAAGAGACATTGCGAGGGATTTTGTCAGTCACTGAAATATTGAGCCATAAATGAAGAAAAAAATTCAAATAAAAGAACACACGAACGTGGCAAACCCCTCCCATAGACATTGAGGTCCCTAAGCCCTTGAACCTCAAAGTGCTTCGTTCACCCTGAAAGAGATGTGAAGGCTTAGCGCAAATCCAACCGGAGGGTCACTCAATGGTCACTCAGCGGTCAGTGACTCATCTGCAAAATTGTAAACGTCTCAGCAATGAGACTTTAGGTCCGAATCAGTTTACTTTTCTGAAGGGGTAGTTACAAAGGTGCCCATCTAGCCCTATGAGGCAGTGAGTATAAGCTTATTTTTACTGCTTTTATTCAGGGATTCAGGGAAGGCTAGATAAGTCCTTCTCAGACCTTCGGAGGGTTCATTTTATGGAAAAGAATCTAAGGGTGAGTCTGCTGCTTGGAATGTGATGGAGCACTCCGAAAAACCAATAGATTTCATGTTAAGTAAATGTAGTGCCAGTACTGGCAAGTGGGAGTTTTTGTTGTAATGTATTCTAACGTGTCAGAATGCTAGCACTTACAAATCTCACGCAAGATCAAATGCCAGGTTCCTACAGGATAACCCTCGCGATTCTGACGTTGCTTGGAGAGAAAGAGTATTGAGAGAAAAACGCGAAAAACCAATGAAATAAATCTACCAAAAACTGCTACCGAATGAGCAGTGAGGAGGTTGACGTACGAAGAATGTATGAGGCTCGCTATCCCTCTCTCTGGCCTCCTTGTTCGCCCCTTTCCTTTCACATCGTCTCTCTTCAACTATGATGGTGCGAGAAATGCAATGATTATCCGCAATTGTTCTCGTGTGGCTTGCTACCAGACAATACTGCATAATGATGGAGAGAAGGAACCAACACGAATACCCGCCTTAAACCCTCCCGGCAGCCTAAAAAGGCACGGATACACAACGAGATTTGTCAAAGAAGTCAGTAGAAAGCAAACGACTAAGGGACGTAATCCACTGAAAGAAAAGCAACATGAATCCTCTGTTCGATGAGTGGGGACTGCCCAAGAATAGTTGTTGAGGATTCTCTAGACGTAGTTAGAGGAGGGGAGAAGTGGCTGGAAATCGCGGAAATAGTTGTGCCAATTAGAACGCTCGAGAGGGGCGCGAGTTTCTTTGCGAATGTAGCCAAATACGTAATCGGACACTTGGACAGCCCGAAAAGACACAGAGTGAACGGATAGAGAGGGTGCTTATCGGCCACTTTGTAGAACGACGCTGCCATTGCAAGCAAGCAGTGAATGAGAGAAAAGCATGAGGAGGGAAAAATCGCGTGAAACACCTCTCTTTCAAGACTTCAAAGCCCGTCGTCGCGATTTCTTCGCCTACTTGCATTTTCCTATTCCTCTCACTCGTCGTCCGTTCTCTCCTTGTCAATTCAGCGGAAGACGTCGGAGAGCGCCCCGACGCGAACGCGTAGATGCGGTGATCGAGCGGAAAGAAGTGCTGAAACGAAGGGACTCCAGGGAAAAATAAGCACACGCAAACCCTCACCACACCACTCACATGCTGCACACCAACGGCTAAAACGGCGGTGAAATGGCTCGAAGGGACATTTCGCCATTAAAACTGCCGGACATCGATAAGCCATAGGATTTTGAGACGACAAAACATACGTCAAGAAATGGACGGCACTGGACACGAGCGGCACCTAAGCCGCCACATTCATGGCTGGTAAAATAATACCAAATAACACTTTTGCAGTAGCAGTAAAGCTACATACGGCAGAATAGTACTGACATAACAACTACTACCAGAAGCCTGAGACGTTGGGCCAACAGTTGTATGCGCCATGTACAAAGGCCGTTCAAAGTATTCTCGGTATTGGTGTCATATATAATAATAATAATAGAACATTAGTAAAAAATCAACAGAATTCCCTCGTTCCCTGACTGAATAGCATTGAGCAGGAATAACGACCTAGTTCACTTTCCGTCTAAGAGCACGTGCGAAACGGAAACTGAACTACTTGAAGTGACCCCCTCCCCCTTAATAAATTTAATTTATCAATGAAATAACCATCCTTCTCAAAGTGAGTCCATTGAAAATGTAATATGAAACAATAACAATGAATTTATTGTAAATCATATATTACTACTATACTGGGGCAGTTCAGCAGTGACAAAGAAGTTTAAATCATTCCAGTAGGTAACAACGCTCCCTGAGGGTATGAATAAAAATTCATTTAATTATCATCAATGCTATTCTGGCTGACCTTAGTGAAAGAAGATCAGAATGACTGATGCGACAATGCTGAGAAAATGATTACCGATTTGAAAATAAAAATTGAGGAAAATGAAAAGAAAATCGAGAAATGAGTAGTGATTACTTCTTGTTTGCCAACCTAAAAAGCTCTTCAAGGAAAGCATTTTTCCTGGCGATGAAGAGCTGAAGGTGGCAATTCGCACATTTTGGGCAAGGAGGAAGAATATTTTCCAGAGGGTTATGAAAAGTTAGTTTCTCGAGCAAGCAAGTTAATTGAGGTTAATGGGGATTATATTAAAAAATAAATTTTATTAAGAATTTTCTGCCTTTTCCTTCATACCTCTACCGAGAATACATTAACACCCCTAACATATAAGCATTTCCTTAGAAAATAATTGTGAAATCTATCGATTGGATATCTGCCGTAGAAAAATTCGGCCTCTACACGACGATTTTAGGGAGTCTTACTCCAAACACCCAAAGAGCAAATGGCTCATGAATTCTTTGGAAAGGAAAGGACAATGCCATGATTTACTGGTTCGCGTTCTCATTTTGACATGGACTATTAATTTCGATGAAAGGACAATTTTATCGATTTTTTAGGCCAAGAAAAACACTGAATGTGAGTAGTATTCACATTAGCATTTACATAAATCAGAGAATTGAAAAAAAATGGTAAGTACTATTTATTCCGTAGAAGAAGTGATGGAACGAGCCTCCCGCGGTAATTATCCCATGAGACCCAGGGTTCCAAATTATTTCAAAAATGAATTTGACTCAAATAATTATGAGTGTTTCTAATACCACTGAAAGCACTGTATGTTGAGGGCACATCATCGTTGGGGATTCCCCAACAGAGGGTCCGTATTTGGTCGCTGGAGGTGGAAGGGGGGATCGGATTTGGTCTGACAGAAATTTTTTAATGGTTGTTTTCTCTTATTTCACGGACGCCATAAGGGGAGGCAGATCGTGTTCGTTGTTGGGAAGGCGGTAGTATTTGCCTTGTAATAGAAATTTGCGGAGCTGGGAAAAATTTTTTTCCGGTTGTATGAGCTACGTAAGTATACCCCCCGCCTCCGCTCGACAGCGCGATCGTATCGGAATAGGAACTAGGGGTCGCTTTACCCCCCCCCCACCTCTTCTTTCAGGGGGGGGGGCGGGTTGTATGGACTCAACCAAAATCCCCAAGTAATGATGTGCCCTGCGTAGGTTTTTTAAAATTTCATGTCATACTGGCGCCCTGTTTGGTCGAAGGGGGGGGGGCAGGTTTGATTATCATTGCTTCCCTAGTTCCGGCTTACAAATCTTACTCAGGTAAAACTTGTGCACTCTTGTGAAGCTGAGTAAGATCGTCTAGCCACTATACCTAAAACGTGTCAACTCGAGAAACGGCTGCCTAGATGGGTCGACACATCTATAGAAAGACAAAATCGCCCCCCCCCGTCGACAAACTGCGCCCGTCATACTTAATAGTTTCAGACTGATTTACTATTTACTAGACGTGGTTACCCGTACATTTCTTGGCACCACCAAAATCCGGTCAAAAGAAAAAAGACGAAAAAATACAGTCCACACAATTACAGGAACAAAACACAAAACACAATATAAAAAACCCAACATAGGAAGGCGAGCAGTATCATAGTAAAGTAGGATAGCTATAGTGCGTAGTAATTTGCAAGTATCACTAATGGCAGCGAGCCAAGGTCTATGTGGAATAGTGAACTAATTCAAGTAGCAACTCACATATATTTCATTTATCGTTCGAGGGCTATTAAAATTCAAAATGGATTCTGACGCATTACAGACAAATGAAGTTCTTCTGGGCCACCGATTAGAAAATTTGAAAGGGTGGAACGGCGCTGTTCATTGAGGGGGGGGGGCATTCTGCTTTTCACAGATTTCCAACCCATCTAGGTATCCTTTTTTCGAGTTGACATGTTTTAGGGTGGTGGCTAGACGATCTTGCTTCAGCTTCACAAGCGTTCACAAGTTTTACCAGAGTGAAATTTGTAAGCCGGAACCAGGGAAGCACTTGTAATAAAAAAGCCCCACCCCCCCCCCTTCGTTGATAAACAGCACCGGGTGAAACCACTTTGAGACTTTGCCTCATTCTTCTCGTAATGGGTAGTTGAGTATGAAAGACGATGATCTGCATACAAAAGGGCATCCCGCTGCTAAAATCCCAAAAGAGCGCCTTTAGCGCAGTCAATGACGACTCTTTCGGCCCCGCCGTATATTCTGATGGGAACAATGAGGAGCGGCGAGGAATGACGTGAAGGGAATACTAATTGACAACCTTGGCGATATTTATGAAATAATGCACGTAATGTGGAGTACAATGAATATGACGTGATAGTACGTGATGATGCTTACTGTAAGTAGTTCACGATAAAATGGCATGACATTTCAACGGCAGCAGGGGAAACATGCAAAATTTTGCATGAAAATCGCTTGAGACATGTTTCAGTTACTAAGGGGAGTTTTTGGTTGGCATCGAAATCTCTGAAACATTGCCCATATGTGAAAATGGTCCCACGGGCATCATCTCGCACACCATCATTTCTCATCATCAATCATCAATGAAAAAACGAATATTGCACTGGGAAAACTACAAAAAGCAACATCGGCAACATTATACCCACAACTTGAGGTCAATATCCCTGGTTATGCTTAGGGAAAGTTTAAAAGGCAAGTTTGTTGGCAGAATTCCAATAAAGAATACGAAAGCTTCACAGCCTTATTCGCTGCAGCTGTAGGGGCGTGTCAGTGAGCCCGGATTGGCGAGATGCCAACCAGTTCTCCCTCAGTTTTTGAAGCGAGTAAGTGACAACGATTGGCGGAAAATGACAATCACGAACGGTATGATGCAGTTTGCTTGCCGAAAGAAAAAAATGAAAAAATGGGTTGGCGCCGCGCTAAACCCTCTCCTCCTCAACACGCCCCATCATCCAGCCAGGGTACAACATCGTAATTTATGAAGGTTGGAGTCTGTACGACCCCCTCCCCCTCTGTCAACAACTATCTACCATTTTCCTACAAGTTCGCAGCTTCCTACGAGTTTTTCCGAAATTCTCGCATTTTCCGCTTTCTCACCCAGGTGTTTCTCCCGATATATAGCCAATGTGAAACGGGAAAAACCGCGAAAAGTCAACAACGAGGACCAAATACGATCTCCCGCCCACCCCAGCTGCTGGTAGGACCCCCACCTCCCCACGCGTTTCACACAAAGATGCTGTACCCTGCATACAGCGAACTTTTCTTGCACCTCGGAGAATTACAAGAAAGTAGAGGTGGAAAAAAGCTGATTACATGGTGTTTTAGCGCATGTTTGTTCGGTTGTTCATGCCATTAACTTTACTGGCTGGTGATGGCGCAGTAGCAGGAAGATCCCTTACCTACCAGTGCCTGGTAATCTTTCCTCGGGATGACGCGGGGCCGCGACAACAAGGACTTATCAGTCCAAGGTTGAGTAATTGGTATCAGACTTGTCTAGCAGGGTGAGCATCCTGCTAGACAAGTTTGGCGCGAATTAACTCCGACGTGAGCATGGGCTGACCTCAGAAACTCGTGCACGCGCTAAACATGGGTATTCCAATTGTCACTGGGCTCACAAAGGAACTAGAAAGGTGGCGATGATTACTACTTTTGATTATGAGTGACCTCTGAAAATTCCCTCTCCTCTCTTTTTGCCCTCTCCTTTTACCTACTTCAATTTCGCCGTAGTACTTCAATCGCTGTGCAATAGCTTCACTTTTACGCAGCTATTTTCTCAAATGAGGCGGAAGTTGTTTAGTGGCAATTAGCGCCGCTTATCGTGTGCACGCCCGGAGATCAAATCTCTACGAATCCTCCGCCCACGTTAGCTTAGCTTTTCATCCCTTCGGGATCGGTTAATCGGTACCAAAATCGCCTGGGAGGGTAAAAATATAGATTTTAAATGGACTACCACTCGCAAATCGTTATATAGATCATATCGGATCTGAAAAAACTATTTCTGAAAAGAAGTGGAATTAGCTGGTTATTCCGGGAAGCGTTAAGCGACCCCAAAATTTGACTCTTACACCTATCTTGTTCAGTATAGTGATACCAGTAAAAGGATATTAATCGAATATCTAGTAGGAATTTATATGACTGAGCCAGTCAATGCCCGGTCTTCTTGCTATAGTACAAGATATAGCTGTTGAGTCCTAGCTTTTTGACAAGTAATTGCAACGTGACAACTAATTAAGCAAAGTTCAACGGTAAAAAATGTCCGTATTAGTAATTTTTTTCCGGACTGAAAAAAGAGATATTCAGCTGAAAAAAACGTTTTCGAGGGGACATCCATTTTAGAGATGATGAAAGGAATGGGAATATGCAGAATATAGAGAGATAACAAAGTGCCTCCATTAACTTGCAGCGCTCAATAAATTGGCGCCATTTGGAGAAGTTGGGTTATTCACTGCGAAAAAATCGGAATTGTGCAGCTGCAAATGTTCGAGTTCATTTGCCATATTAGAAATAAAAGTTATGTAAGAATAAAAAATTATACTTGACAAGGTATAGGCATATTCTACCGTTGGGGAATTTCCGGGAGTTCGGCCCCCTCCAAAATTTCTTCCATTAACACCACCCCCTTCGCCTTCCCCCATTCCACTTCTTACGTACCACTTTCTTGAGTTCTCGCAAATTCCCACTACTTTCCCGCAGTTTCCCCGAAAAAATTGCCGACGAGCAGGGCTGCGGTGTAGTCTGAAACGGTCAACCCGAGAAAAGACAACAACCCGAAACATTTCTGGAGCAAAAGGCGCCCTTTCCTGGGGGCCCTCTACGTACGACGTGGCCTGTATTGTATACCTTTGTTTGTACTATATCTATTAGTAACTACTAACAGCTGCAATTAGTGTGACTTAGTTGCTAATTGTATTAGACAGCAATCAGGTGAGTACAGCATGAGGCAATGTAGGGGATCCTCAAAAGCAGTTGGCACGATCGTTTCCTACTCAGCCTAAAGTGCTAGAAGGGCGCTGTGTAGTGGGAAAATGGCGGAAGAACGGAGTAAAACAGTCAAAATCCTGCGAAGAAAAAGGCTGCGTTCTGTGGACTTGTAACTCGATTTCGGACGAGTTTCCCGTAGGCATCTTACCAATCACCGCTACCGAAGATACGGCTGCATATGTGTACTCATGTATGCATGCAGCATCACGGCCGCTTCATACCATTCCCTTCACTTCATAATTTGCTCAGCAAATGAATGAATACGAGTCAGGAAAGGTCGTCCATTTGTGGGCAGGCGGACGTGGCAGGCGTTCGGAACGTAAAGTTGTGGCTTGATAGGGATGGGATCTTATAAGGGCAGCTTCTTCGGGGAAACCGCCATACAGCACCTGCCCAGGGTCGCGGAATTCTATCCTGCTAGGAGTATTGACCCTAGTCGTCTTGGAGGATTTATCGTGCCAGCTGCCTTTAAGGGAAAGCAGAGAAAATCACTTGAAGAACAAATTGGGGTTAACTGAAGTAGAGCTCAGCTAGCCCTATGTTGAATGGGGCTGTCCAACTTCTTAGTGAGTTAATCCTTGATTGCTATATCAACGGTCACATCAGTGGCCATCATTGGTGGGTTCCTGTATGCTATCTGGCCTACGCAGCAGTGTCTTGCGGGTGTCAGATGATTTGCCCGACCATGTGCGGTGAGGCTCCGCTTGACAGGATGCTACGGTTAAGTGGTCCGCAATGTGTCAAAGAATTTCGAATTGATCTTTCCGCATGCTCAACATACAAATGATTGCAGTAGTTGGAATTCGTAGAAATGCTGTTCTCTAATGGCATTCAAAGGTCACAACCTGTTCGAGCTTTCAATAGTGGTGAAAACTATGCTTCGTAGTTGATAAAGTTTTTTCAAGCGCGATTGTAGTACTAGTATTCAATGAATGGCAAACGCTCTTGATACAGTAGTCATAAAGGGTACACATTCTCTCCCAAAGTAACACAAGGCATTCAAGTGGTCTTAGTGATCCTTCTTGTAGCATATCGAGTTCGCAAAATTTTTGATATATTTGATTTCGCAAAGTCGTCTACATCAGTACTGGCAGATCATATGGTTCAGCATTACTTTTAACCGCCCTGTTTTACTTCTGACTTTTGACTTTTTTCAAAACTATATTTTATTTATTAATTTGAACTATTGTATGCATTAATAATCAGTTAGCAAATTAGAAATTGACCACGGAATGAACAATAGGAATGATACAGGACGAAGAAATAAGAGGTAAGAAAAAAACCATCAATATATACTATTATTTCACAGTGTTATTGTAATCATAAATGCTATAAATTATATCATTAATCTAATATCACAGTACTTATCAATAGCAACCAAATTACATTATTTTTTTGGGGCATAAGGTGCATTTATAGAGTAGTTCGCTGCGGATGTTGGGCGTGTCATTCGGAATGAGTTTGGTGCGGTGCCAAACCCCTTCTACAGCAATTGTTGAAGCGAGCAAGTGATATTGCATAATACCGTCCGTATTTCGCGTTTTCTACCACTTTTTGTCGCGTGCGCGCTTGAGCAAGAAGGCTGAAAACGGTTCTGACGGCGTAACATACTCATATTGCCTGACACGCCCATCCGTCCGCAGCGAACTACACTAGCATGGTCGCTGCAATGCACGCGAAGACGCAGAAAGTTTTTAAACAAGCAACGAACTAGTTGGAATTTTTTGCATATTTTTTAAAGTTCAATGTTTGGTTATTGAGCATTTGTTATTCAAAAAACATTACTTATACAAAAAAGAACACACAAAAAACAGAGGGGAAGGTGTACCCTGTATATGGACGCATCTTGTAAAGTAGAAAATAAGGCACATATATAAGTGCAGTTATCGAAAACTTTTTTCGATGCATCTCACGCTACCAAACTATGCACTTGTCAGCAGACTGCCAAGAAGTCAATCTTCCGTAAAAGTGAAAAAATCAGCTTTAAAAAACCAGCTGCAAATTTCGAAAAAAATTGTGATACTCAAAAATTACTGAAATTATCTTGAATTGAAATGGCGCTTAGTTTGTCTACAGGTTTAGGTTAAGCAGAACTCAGCTGAGTATTCCCGGTCCTACAGTGATCAAATAGGATTCCTTTCAAGCAACCCTCATTTCATTTCGCTTTGGCGAGAATAACATCGTATGATGCTACCTGGCATGAGCAGTTGTTGGCTGCCTTGAATCAGTACTAATAGTTCTACAATATTAAGCGTTGCTACTATTGTAAGGTTGGATGCATGGGTAGCGCAGTAGAGAACAGCTGTAGCGTAGTGGCTGAAGCAGTCAGGTAGCTCAGTGAGGGGATCTGTCTTCATTCCCACTATTTTAGACTGTTTAAAAGGGAAACAAAAATGAATAAGAATATTTGGAAGTAAGAAATAAAAGGGAGTAAAACATCTAACAGGAGAAGCTACACATTTTTTGACAATTTTTAGCAATTCAGTCCCTCCAGAGAAACCTCGAGCTCTCAAAAGTGAAAATGACTTTGATGGGACCTTTGGAATTTTGTCCAGCTCCCAGGACTTATATTCGAGCAATTTTCATTGTAGGCTAAGGGGGTGGGGTAGAGACGGCAACTCGTACTTTCGCTGCTTCCCATTTCATGTCGAGCCATGAAGCGAAAATGAAATTTCATGGAGCCATTTCGTGGAGATGAAATAATACCAGTCAAAGTTAGTAGAAACTACTTGTCAGCTACTGCAGAGAAAACCTGTCAACACTTGTGAAGCAATGAACACGACAATGAGAGTTGTCAGCAGCAAGTTGTCTATATTTTTTACCATATTCTGGGTCTTCACTTCTTCCGTAACAAATTTTTGGCGCTCTTTTGTGTCATGAAACATCGGACCTCATAAACAACTCAATTCAGAAGGGAAAATGGGGACAGTCCCTTCAATAAAAGAATCATTAATACAATAATTGCAATAATACAGATTGACACTGTTGCCAAAATCGATCGAACAATTAAATGGTCGATGAACAATTCTGTAGCGGATGAGAAGGTACGGGTAAAGAGAGAGAGGGAGGCGGATTGAATGGGGTCAGGCTGCTCTCAAGGAGGTGAAATTGGTCACACGAATGCGAAATTTACGTGCGCAAGAGGTTGTCACGCATAGAAAATGAGGCATCGAATCAACACACGAACGGCTGGCTGAGTTCTTAGTCGTTAAACGCGAGAGTAAAGGAACATCTGGGTAAAAGCGGCTTCTATGTACGTAGGTAGGTATGCCGAGCGCTAAGAATTCACTACTTCCTACTTTTGGATACTGTAAGGCAGCTAATGTGAGAGCAGTAGTTCTTGAGAGGTGTAGTTCTGTTTTAATGCCCTGGAAATGGATGATATCAGTATGACTTGGTGGAGCTCCAGCAGGTAGCCTCTGTGGTCTCCTTGTTGACCAGCGAAACAGTACCACAGCGTAAGAACCCTCAAAGTCCTCTTATGGTTTGAATTGTCAGTCTTGAGACTAAGGAAGGAAAGAGAGCAGGTGCGCGACTCGTATAAGAGGCAGTTCAACGAGAGATTGTAAGTGAGGACAGACAGATCGGGACAGGAGGAAAACAATTTGGCAAGTGCCCCATTAACGGGCGGTTGTCTACGAGTCGAGCGCGTCGACAAGTAATGCGAGCTGAGCCCCGCCGACAGGTGCCCATGAGAGGTCAAGCACCAACAAAACATCAGCTTCATTAAAGTCACCAAAGATGGCTCAAGTCAGGGTATTTCAGTAATATTTGAGAGATTAAAAAAAATTAGAACCAGTTACAGGCCGAAAGGTACCATACGCTGACGTAAAGGCAGATTAGCGATAAGCCAGCGAAAAGTTCGCAGGTAGCGGGGTTGAGAAACGCTAGTTGACTGCAAAAAAAAGGAAAGGAAACAGTCGAAAATAGTTCAAATAAGGCCCTACTTGGGTCACGCGAACGAAAAACAATCAGGGTGTATGGCTGGAGAGAGGCCAGAGAAACAGCGAGAGAGCATGCAAACGAAGGAGAGCATAGATGAGCATATCTATCACTGTGGGCGGAGTCACTTGAGTAGCCTTGGGCTTCCCGCTGCTATGTTACCACTTTCCGATGCGAAACTCATATGAGGTTGATCGCTGCAGTCTACAACCCCTCCATACAATGCTTAGGCGGTTATAACTCGGGTGCTCTGCCTTTGAACCCTTAAACGTGAAGAAATTTTTGGGCGTTTTTGTTTTTGGCCCAAAGTCTGATGCTATTTTGAAATTCCATAAGGAACGTTAGCCCATCCAAATCAAACCGAAGGAACCCGTAAAGAAGGCTATACGGGTGGGTCGGTGGTCTGCAGCAGGCTTGACCCCACACAACTTCGAATCCAGTGGAGACCATTACCAACTAAGCTTAAACCTACTGTCACGGAATTGACGAATTGGCAAGCTTCGTTGGAAATTCCACTGGAATCAGTGTAGGCGAGGGCATAATGTCTGGCCATAACAAAGGCGTATGGCTGACGTTTCTATTCCGCTTATTAACTTTGTAAGAAAACACAATGCTACTTCAGTAACAAACATCGATGGAATTGTCTATCCTTTCTTGTCAAAACGTGGGCAGAATATACGACAACGATATACATCAATGACACAGATAAAAAGTAAAGAAAGTCCTCGCCGCTGATCAGTCCCATTGTGGGGTGCGCTACGCATACTTCCATTCGGAATCGAAGTGACTTATTGAATGCGATGTGGCCTATACGATGACTTGCGGAGGGCACCCTATGTACAAGTCGGTGTTTTCACCCTCCCAGACGAATCTAATACCAATTTACCGTCCACGGAGGGCAGAAAGGTATGGTTGGAATGGAGGGAGTCGACCTGATTTGAACCCAGGACAAGTGGGTGGTAAGCGCGCCGCTTGTCACCCACCACCTCCGCCTAATTGATGATACAGGTATGGTTGTGTATGACAAATAGCGCCTCTTAAAATGGGCGCTGTATGGGGTAGCGTCGAGTGCGCGCCGAGGAATCCTCACTGAGTCGTATACAGCCACTGTGGATTGGGGGCCATATTGGCAGAATATGGCCTGGAAGATTTTTTTTGATTGTAGATTTTTTCCTGCTTCAGGTGTGCTGTATACCACCTTTCCCTCTCTTTGGGTGTCAATTCTCATGGTTCATTGGAGCCGCGCCTCTCCCCTGTTCAAAGGGGAGAGGTGGGGGAGGGGGGGGGGGAAGAGTGAGGATTGCGTCAGCGGAGGGAATAAGGTCTTGCTGAACAAAAGATCGGCCTCGACGCTGTGCTTAGCTTTCTCGGGATAAATCCCGAACTGGATCTTCCCAAGCCATCCTGGCGACGGGATCGATTAATTGCTAGCAGACCTAACTAACCTCGTCATCCGGGCAGTTGATTAGGGCGGTCGTCAACGGGCCGCAGCGCGTGCCAGGAACTATTTGCTTTTCCAGGTCTAATTTAGGTCATTTTTTCCGACCTTGTGAAGAATAAGGATGGCTGCTAATTCTGGGAAAAAGTTAGGAAACAACGACTAGATTAGCCTGGAAAAGACAATAGTTCCTAGCACGCGCTGCGGCCCGTTGACGACCGCCCTAATACAACTGCCCGGATGACGAGGGTAGAACGGTCCAATCGTTCAATTCAGTATGTGAGTTCAGTATCGATTGGCCCACCAAATCCTTTAATGGGCCCAAACCCTATTCAAGGAGCTATTCCATCGAGAAAAAAAAACAGAGAAAACAGATCTTCATGAGGGGATTACCGGTAAAGTTCCTAACGGAGCACATAAATCTGAAATAACTCACGATAGTAGTGAATTACAAGCTATTGCAAAAAACAATGTGCAGAAGTCAGGGCCCATCTGTTGGTGGGGAATTTGGTCTAGTCCGTGCGATCCCTCCTAAAGGAGAGATAGCTTGATACATTCCCACTTCCTAGTTCCCACCTTTGATACGATAGAGCTGTCGAGGGAGGGCGGGGGCTAACACGACCCTCCTCCCCTCCTCCTGGTTCCCTCCTCTGATAAGATCGAGTGCTGAGCGGGAGGGGGAAGAGGGTATGTAGGGAAAAACCGGCAGGAAACCCCTTCCCCATTTTACCTGCCACTTTCTCAGAGCTTCCCAGCTTCCTATCGGTTGTTCTGGAATTTCGCGAGAAAATTCCTATTTTTCCCCAGAATTTCTCTGTCGGGGGCGGGGGGGGGAAGTAGTGCATATGAAACAGGAAAACGAAAAGTCAACAACCGGGAAAATTTTTCTCAATCCTGAAAATTCCTCTCATTGTCAGAAGGCAAAGACGATCCCCCTCATAGCTTCCGAGAAACAAGAAAAATCAACTATCAGAATAAATTATATATAAACCAGAAGTTGTTTGTGTGTGTGTGTGTGTGTGTGTGTGTGTGTGTCTGTCTGACCACCCAAAAATTGAAGACCACCTGCTTCTGCTGGACGGATTCGAACTGGGATTGCTAGAGAGTCAGTCAATTCTCAAGGGAGATTAAGCAAGGTAACCTAAGCGTGTGCCGCATAGAAAATTTTGATGGCTGGCCTTCTAGGGGGTATTATACAAGAAGTGAAACGGTAAAAGTACTGTAATTCTCAAAAACATTTTTTTCGACCATTCGCCAAAGAAGCCGGTCGATCCGACTGGCCCTCCCCTCATGGAAAACTTCACACAGGGACCCACTTCACACCCGGAAGGTAGGATCGGCCGGCGAAGCCGGTCGATCCGACTGGCCCTCCCCTCATGGAAAACTTCACACAGGGACCCACTTCACACCCGGAAGGAGGATCGGCCGGCGAAGCCGGTCGATCCGACTGGTCAGAATAAATTCCCTCAAACCAAATACAACCCCAGCCCCCAACGGCCAAAAACGACCCTGCTTTTTGGAAATACCCAAAGATGATGTGCTCTGGCAGAAGTAGTTGGTTGAGGGGGGAGGGCATGTGGAAGCGCGTCTAGACAGGTCTAGACTGCTCTGGCCGGGCGGCTCTGGTTTGCTGCTGCGCTCCGCTAAGCATGTACCACGCTGTTGGGGATTCCCCAACAGTGGGGTCGTACTTAGGCTAAGAAAAATTTTTTGATAGATGATTCTTCTTGTTCCAGGGACGTTATAAAGGGCGGAGGTCGCATTTGCTCGCGTTAGAAGGGGGGATTGATTTCTCTTTTGACCTTCTGTGAGAGAGTTTGCTCACTTTTCGTAGTTTTTCCTGTTTCATGTATAATATTTACCCCCTTCCCCCGCAAAGTTTTTGGGAAAAGGTAGGGAAATCCTCGGAAAATTCGTAGGATTTTGATGGGTGAAACCCTATGAAGTGGTTGGTAGGGTGTTAGATCATGATTACCTCGCGGTTTTTCCTAGTTCTTCGCTCGACAGTTCGATGAGGAGGGAGCTACGAGCGGTCGCACCAACCTACCAAAAAAAGGGGTGGTCGTACGGACTCCACCAAAATCCGCAACAAATTATGCGCCCTGGCATGAACCGTCGGTAGGGTAAGGGAAGTACATACACGCGGCGCCAAATGCCCCCCCCCTCCTTCCCCACTTAAAGGCAGTTGGCACGATAAATCCCTAAAGACGACCATGATCAATACTCTTGGCAGGATAGAATTCCCCGACCCTGCGGTGCATAGCGGTTTCCCCGAGGAAGGTCCCTTATGAGGGCCCTATCAAACCACAAATTCACGTCCCAAACGCCCGCCACGCCCACCCGCCCACAAATGGACGATTCCTGACGCTCGTATCCATTCATTTGCTATGCAAATTATGGAGCGAAGGGTATGAAGCGGCCGTGATGCTGCATGCATACATGGCTACGCATATGCAGCCGTATCTTCGGTAGCGGTGATTGGTAAGATGCCTACGGGGAACTCGTCCGAAATCGATCTACAAGCCACTGAGAACGGAGGCTTTTTCTTCGCAGGATTTTGACCGTTTCACTCCGCGCTTTATCCATTTCCCCACTATACAATGCCCTACTAGCATTTTAGGCTAAGTAGGAAACCATCGTGCCAACTGCCTTTAAATAACAAACAGTATTAACTTCCGAAACCAAAGCACGAACAGCTGTGAAAAGTGGACAGACAAGTATTTTCGTACAGGGAACAGTGAAACAGCTGAAGAAACTCCTAGAGCTGATACTGTTCCTGTTACAGATGATAGAGATGATCCACTTCCTCTACGCCATGTGATATTTGCCATAAATCCGATGAAGTAAGCTGAAAACAATAGCCATGGCCGTCGCAAATCTATTTGGCATTAATCGAGATGGCGAACCACACAACTAATGCACAATGTATGCTGTTTTGCGGTCGTGTGGACGAAAATAACCAACTTGCGGAGGTTTTTGACGATTACCATGCTACTACTGAAAACAATTTCTGAATAGCTCGGGACAAATAGGCGGAACTACTATAAAGCTGTGGCAAGTCAAAGATCCAATCGGAGAGGTAGATCAAACACCTGACAGTTGGAAAGCATCTACAGCCGAAAAAGGACATTTCGTTGCTGAGAGGCCTCTTTTCGTTGGTATCGATAGGTAATTACTACCGGCAGTCGCCCGCCTAAGGCTTGGCGATAATGAATGTAGTCAAGCCATCTATGCATATACAAATACGAACATTTTTCGGTGCCATAAAGGTGATGAAGAGCGGTTTTTGTGATTTTGCAGTAGTTCTGGTCTCATTACATTAAAGAACTGGTTTGTTACAACTACGCGCTTCAATAACAATCAGGGCACATTGTTGTTGGGGATTCCCCAACAGGGGGTTCGTGTTTGGTCGCTGGGAGAGGGATCGTATTTGGGGGCTGTTTTGACGTTGTTTTGTTGTTTCAGGGACGTTGTAAAGAGAGCAGAACCGTCTCGTTGTTGGGAGGAGGGTCGTATTTCCCATCTGTCCTTGTGGAAGAGGTTGCTGTTTCCCAGGTTTTTCCTGTTGCATGTGTACTATATGTCCCCCCCCCTCCCCCAACCCCCCGACAGCTCGATCAGAGGAGGGACAAGGGGTCGTACGGACTCGAGCTAAATCCCCAACTAATGCAGAGATAGCAATTGCACTCGGATCTGATGACTGCCATTTGAACAGGAAGGCCTGCTCAAAGAGCACCCCACAGAAGCCAGACAATGGACTTGACCAGTGAAGCAATGTGAATTCATCGAGCTGTTCTCGATCGGCATTCCTTCCTCCTTTATATCCTCCTTCTAGCGATATTCGCAGCAAAGGATGACGCACTACAGTTTTGCTCACTGCAGACGATGGGGCGTTCAAGTGAGGGGGGGGGACAGATGGATTTGGCATGGCGTCTGCTTGTTATGAACCAATTGGCGGTCCCCTGCCGGCCTCCACAAGGGCGGCGCAGCCCCAGGCTCACCCCCCCCCCCTGTAACGTCTCAGCGTCCGCAGCGGCGGAAGATTATATGAGCTGCTGCAATTGGCAACTGGTTCACAACCATTACTTGAACAATGACCACTGGTGCTTCGCCCAGTGAATGCGTGAAGCTACAGTATCCTGCGAGAAATTTAGAAATGAACAACTGAGACAAGCGTCTTATGAAAAGTGGTGACACTCCGCCGTTTTTAGCACTTTGAGTGCCTGGCCGAAGGCCAGACGAAAGCTTTGGACGAATGCTTTGAAGTTTATGGTGCTCCCGAGCAAACCAACCACCCCGCGGACACCTCTAGGATGGTGCAGGGACACCTGAAGGCGCTAAAGGGGCTCGCTTGGGCAATTTGATGATCAACGAGAGCACAGACGACAAAGATGCTACCTCCCTTATGCTGTTTGTATTTCGCAGAAACCTCTAAATACTACTTATAGTTACTTAACATAAAACCTATAAATTGATTGTTAGCAGTTCAGTCTTGAATGTGACAGTATTGCAGGGAAACTAGTTTTGTTTTTGCTTGTACGCGCTTGTTCTTTTTCAGAGCGGTACACTCGACTAGGGAACGCTCTGGGCTGATGTGTCGTTCAGGCTATGAGAATTAAAAACCGACCTAATCGACCACAAGAAGCGCCCGCTTTCCTACCAAGACCAGGGCGCGACCTGCCGTTTGGGAGAGTTTTTGCAAAATAGGACTCCATCCCCTCTCAAAATCTACTACTGTTGCATGATCTCTTGTATTTTTCTTTCAAAAGTCCAGTTTTCTCCACTTGAAACAGGAAAAACCGAAAGGCCAATAACCGAAACATTTAACTCAAAGGCGAATAGGCTCCCCCCTCCCCCCGCTTCACGATCCCCAACACTCAACGTGACCGGACCAGGACCTAGAGCGCGCTATGGCGATGAACAAGATGTGAAGCAGTTAGACCAGCTAACTTTATGAGTAACCCGCATATCTGTTTAAGGAGTAAGGAGCCATATACCAAAATACCAAAGAAGAACGGCAATTATGCCGTTCAGGAGTAAATAAAGGCCTTGAGGAAAAAGAGGCGAAAATCTGCATTGTTCCCCGGAACTGTGACACCTAGTCTCATTCAGGTAAACCTGTATAAATGCGATCCCTAGCCTCTCCCGTGGGAGTTTTGAGCGTTCCCCAACCTCTTACAAAGACCCATTACTCTCAAAGCTTGTGTTGACTACAATCTTCGTTTCAAACACCTTCAATGAGAGTTCTACCGTGTAATTTGTGAATAAATTGTAACAGATTGTCCAGCTTGAGTACAAATTCAAGGCTGTTCTCTTGAACTATATTCAACACTTTGAAACGTGTTTTTTATAACACTAGAACGAGCTTCTGGAAAATTTCAATCTTCAAGAAAAATTTATACGAACACGGAAGTAAGAGAAACATGACGTGATGAGGTGTGAATTTGAGCGAGTTTTGCGCCACAAGAGGCTTGTGTTCATTGGATAGGATTTGGAAGCGAGGCATCAGGGCATTCATTGTGTCGAATTCGTCCTAACCCTCTCTCCTCTATTCTCTTTCCCTCCGTCCAGTCCAACCCCCCTTTTATTTCATTTCAGAAAGAGCTTTCAACTAACTCAATGTGCTACACATTAACAAGCAATTACGTAGCCATCGACTCGTTTCCACCAATTTCCCATGGTTTCTTTGCTTCTCTTGAACCTTTGTACCTAAGGGGGAGAGAAAGAGTGGCTAAGGATTGTTCGGACTCCTCACTTACCAACAAAGAAGTTCTACAAAAAGCTCTAACTGGTTCCAGGAAATATCAAATGAAAAATGCGTTACATAATAAATAATTGAATGGGAGTGCCATATAGGGTGCTACCCGGAACAAGCATTAGTTCAAGCTGTCAATTGTTTTCCATTTTGTTTTCATCCCGTGAACCAATTTTATGGATATGTCTATTACAAGTAATAAAAATTGAGGGAGGAGAATTAACCGAAGCTCATAGAGAGAAGCCAGTAAAATTGTGGAAAACTGGTTACTCAATGCGTAGGTAAGAGTATTAGTTGACACTTGAGCGTAATGACATGTCTACCAGTAGATGGTCAAACAGCATTCATTTGAGCACAATAATTATCTTCCTAAATAAAAATAAAAATTCCTAAGATAAGTTTTTTTCCCGAATGTTTGAAACATTGATAATCCAGTTGGCTTAGAAAGCGTCGATATTTTTCTATTTCTATTTATAGAAAGAAAAAGACGTAATGGAGCTATAATGAAGGAATGAAGGAAGCAAAGAGCAAATGGCCTCCTACACAGTCACGTTACCGAGAAGGTTTCCGAAGAAATGAATTTAAGGTTCCATCTGTCCACTAATTTACCACTTCACAAAGCCACTGCTCCAATTTTAATTTCTCTCCAATCAGGGTCCAGCATCGTGATGTGCGACATGGTGGCGTCAGTACTCCCCCCCCTACTCCCGAGGGTGGGCCTCGGTAGGACAATCCCTACCCCGGCACCTACCTACCACTTTCCTACAACTTCCCAGCTTCCTACTAGTCTACCAGTTTTTCCAAAATTTCCCATATTTTCCAGTTTTACCCAAAAATCTCAAATTTCCCATCGAGCGGGGGGGGAGAGCGGGAGAAGGGTAGATAGCACCAGTGAAATGGGAAAAACCGCGAAAAGTCAACAACCGGGAGAATGTTCTCCTAATGCGGCGAGTTTCTCTAAAAGGCACATACGCCCCCCCCCCTCATGCAACATCGACCAGATACGACCCCCCCCCTCCATGTGTATCACACAACGATGCTGTACCCTGTCGCCGATCCCCTGTGCACAGTATCCCACATCCTGAAGACAGATTTCGCCATAAGCCAATAAGTTACTTTTCTGCCACCTTTCCAGTGTTTGAACTTGCAAAATAACGGCACTTATTCAAGCAATGGGCTCGAACGGCACTTTATGCTAATCCTTTCGTCAGAAACCTATTTAAACGAGAAAAGTGGGGTGATAAAGATGACCTTAACAGTTCAGGAGCAAAATATTACGAGATGCAGACGTGCGCTTTTGTGGAGCTCGTACTTGTGAACTGCATTCACCTGGAAGTCTAATCTTTTCAAAATTAGGTCCTTCCATGTAATACTTTGCAAGTAGAGCCGGGTTCCTGACTTGCCTCGAGAACTACTTTTTCATATGCTCTTTCACAACATAAGACCTGAAGGCTGAGTCTCTCTCCAGAGGGGGTCGAAGAACGATAATGAGCGATAAAACAAGATACCTGGACATGATAATCGAACCGCAGGTACGACTCTAACCAAACACAGCACTCTGACCCGATAAAGAGTTAATGATAATAAAGGAAAAGGATAAAGCCTTCGCCGTCGACCATTCCCTCTGTGGATGCGACATGCATTCTACTTCCATTCAGAGTGGCTTGTTGAAGACAATGGGCCTGTACAATGACTTGGGAGGGCCAGCCGATGTACAAGTCAGTGTTCTTATCCTCTCAGGCGAATCTGGTACTGATTTACCGTTCCAGAGGACAGAGGACTTGGACGGCCTGACGTGCCGACCCGAGATTTGAACCCGGGACCGCGCGAGTGGTGAGAGCGCTACTTGCCACTACACCACCTACAGTCGTCATCCTTGCACTTGATAGGGGCGTGTCGGCGAGAAGGAGCGTGCACACTGTTTGAAGCCTTCTCAGCCTTTTCGTTGAAACGCGTATGCGACAAAAAGTGATAGAAAACTAGTAACACGAAGGATATAATACAGTAATGTCACTTCCTCGTTCAACGATTGGTGCAGTACGGGTGCGGGCGACCGCGCCGCACGCAGCCGCACTGACATTGACTATCATGTGCAAGGATGACGACTGTACGCCTCGAGTTAATAATAATAATTACCGTATAGAGTGAACTAGAGAACACAGATGATCCGTTCGTTTCTCAAAAGGTACAAGCAAGTGGTTGAGCTGGACCACGCGACCCTTCAGCTAATCGAGGTCTAGGGTCACAGCGGAGACTACCCGAACCACAAAAAAAGAGTACAGAAAAATAGGGGGCAACAGTTGTAAAAGCGGTGAGAGGTATGGAAGAACACGCGGCTACCCAGTTATGGGTTTTCTCCAGAGGGAGAGTGTTTCAGCCATCCATCACATGTGAGAATCTGGAATGCCTTAGGTAATAAAGGTTTCAAAACCCCATGCAAAAGAGAACGTGTAGAGTAGACGAGAAATTCCAGTAGCACGTAGCGACTCTCGTCGTCTGCGCTCTAGGTCTAAGTCTAGCCAAAAGAGATGAAAAGCAGATCTGCTAGTTCTGCTCACCTACGCTAGCTTTTAGCATAAACTACAAACAGAATTCAGCTTCTAGAAAAAGAACGTAGAGGAATTTTTTGCACACAACATCGTCCATTAAATCATCAAGGGAGGTCTTGGCGCTACGTATTTCCACGCTGGCTTTCCTCACATATACATACGTCTCTGACTCCCTTCCATCTGGATCGTATCGTGACCACGCCCCTTCGTGTTCTATGGTACATACAGATTGTACATACGACTTCATTATCTGCTCCGTCCATGTGTTTATCTCTTCTCCTAACTGTTCAGGTCCCATCTTGAATGCCAGTGAAAATTCCGCCATTGGTCAGCGAGCCCATAGAGCATATCTGGTGAAATATCAGCCCAGCCGCCATGGTCGGGTTACTTATTGTCTACTGGGGAAGTTCGATCGTGCTGAACTCAGTTAGCTGTACCGCAGATGGCCGCAAAGACTTTATTCGGTGCTACTTTAGATATAGTTGACATCGCCACTATGGGTCGGGGCGTTGCGAAAAAGGACGGACTTAAAGCTCACTCAGGGGGTTTGAGTATTGGTGGTTTTCTTCCCAAAACCAGCCGTCCACTATTTGTAGAGAAATCAGCCGAAGGAGGGCTCCTCGGCCTCTTCTGACCCACCCCCTTGATTGTGAATAAGTCAGCTACCAGTAGCAGACAAGGTGCAGTATTACCATGCAAGATTTGATGATGAGCCCATTAACTCGTACAAAAAGACGAATACTTGGAGAACTGCTAGCGAAAAACAGGATCGCAAATCGTCAAAATCAAAGCTCAAAATAAAAATGAAGCAAAAAGTAAAACAGCTGCTGAGCAAGTAGGATGAGGCGCGAAAGGCCTGTGAAGCAGATTTAATTCACCCCTTCGCTTCCTCCTCGGTCGCCCACCCAAAAACACATGATGAACTCGCGAATCTCTACGCACGTAGAAACAATTGAATTTACGAGGTTGAGGAAAAGGTTCTTTAACTTCCGCGAAAAAAAGTCAAAATTTCACGAGTGTTTCACGCGTTGTAGGCTACCCTGAAGAACGTGGGAATAATTGTATCTGAATTTTAGAAATATTTTTTCATGAGGAACTCTAACGGTGGTGCTAGTGATCATTCGCTAGAGTAAAACTTATTATCTGGACAAAGATGGACAAAACTGGGCTTGGATATGATATTCTTGAACCATATTTCCCTCCAAATTCTGATAAAAAGTTCGTGAGATTTTTCTTAGAACTTTGACTAGAATTTTGCTCCCGATGGTAGTTTCTAATATCCTGGAACTGATTAATGGACCAGCTTGACTCAGAACACCTCAAAATACTGAATTTATTGAAAATTGCCGAATTGTAGCATGACCAGGCACGTTCTGCCGCCGATGAAAACTTTCGGAAAATACGTCCCACCCCTTCCTAATTCCTTCCTCTGATACGACCCCCTCCTCCCAATCCTACCTACCACTTTCCTAGATCACCAATTTCTCTACTCTTTCCGGAATTTCCCCAAAATTTTCCAGTTTTTCTCCAAAAGTTTGCTATTGGACAGCGGATATAGCGCATGTGAAAAACTGCGGAAAGATATTAGCTCGGAAAAATTTCCTACCAACGCCGCCGATCTAATGTATCTAAAAGGCAAATCGCGACCCCCTCTCTCCCCAAAACGGACGAATACGACATCTTCTCCCTACAAGGGCCGAATAAGACCCCCTTCCTTTCGCATGGTGCTCCGAGTATGATCCACGCATTTTGCATTCGCTTGGAAGGAATGCGCCGAGGACACTGCATGCGCTACTGGTACCGGATTTTTGTAAAGACCCTGAACTTCTGGGATGCCTGCGATTGCACGAACCGGGCTGCCCTCTTGTACATGTAGTTGAGGGCTGGCATCACTGAATAAATTGCACACTACAGGAAGCGCTTCTCATTTCCTGCGAATTAAGAAACTTGCAAAAACACTCGCAGATTAAAGGAAGTAAGCCAGAAAATCAATCTTGTTATGAACTCAACCAAACGAGCCGTTTTCAAGGCGAATCGAAGCTAAATTTTGCTATTACAGCTGTGTCTAATGTAGTTTTGCTTACAAAAGTAAAGGTGTTCAAAAACAAGTAATCATTTATTGTCTTTTTTCGGGTGCAATTGCCATTTATCACACCTAAATAATTAAGAAAGAATGTGAATAAAGTAACACAGCAATGAGGAAGAACTGAAAAAAATTGGTCAATTTTGAGCAAAACAAGGCCCCTGTTTTTGGCACTGCACATATGTGAAAAGGATGGAGGCTATTGTTATGTGCAGAAGACCAGACAGGAAAGAGGTGAGAGAGCAGGCAGTACGGTGTATGTGACAAGAGAAACGTAATTCGCCGCGTTGGTGGGCTTCGCGTGCAACGTCGCGTTCGCAAACGACGATGGTTCCAGGGGGAGAATGGCGACAACAAGCGATTGGGAACCTAAAATGGTCATGAATGTCTACGATGACGGGGGCTACATGAAGTCCGTTACTCTAATCGACAGTTAGGAAACTGCCACTCCCATCGTCGCGCGCGGCGATGCGGCAAATTACGATTCTCTTGCCCGTCTCCCGGCAGTACGAACTGCACACAGGAAACAAGTCCGCATCAAACAAGTAGTAAGTTTGCAGTCCAACTTCTTCGCACATCGGAGGTCCGACAGCGCCAATCCTTGCTGAATGCTAACCCTACTTCTAGGTGCTTTTAAAAGGTACTGAGCTTTTTGCCGGTGGAACGTGCCTGTTTGAGATGATCAACAGAATCCAGTAATTGGCAAGGAACTACATATCTACTTGTTTACGTCGTAGGAACTCGATGACGAATTCTGCACCAGCATGGGTTAAGTTCGTTAATTAGATAGACTTTGTTCAGTGAGCCACTGGTCTTAGTCTGGCAAACATTGCTCAGGTAGTTCATATATGTCCAAATGAGAAGTAGTAGTCAAAGATGTCACCATATACACGTATCCTTATTCCTGAGCCAGAGCAGGCGTGGCATTTGAGCACGGCACAGAACTGGTTACTCGTGGAATGTTCCAGTCTGGGACAACTGTCATCCTGTTCTGTGTTAGACAGAGACACGACAACAATTGTGCCAGGATTTAAATATCTCACCAGAAGCATAGACTCTTTCAGGTCAAGTCAAAACATGCAGCCACGCTTACCCGATCTCAGGGATTTCGAGTATACAGTCATGATTCCTGCAGACGATAGGGCGTGTGACGGTGGCATGACTTGGAGCGGGATTTCCCATCAGCTATATCGCGCTGAGATTGACATCACTGGTGGAAAAGCGATGCCCTGGCTGCGCTGCAAACCGCGCTGCGTCAAACGCCCTATCATTTGCAGAGTCATGACTGTAGGTGACCTTTACTGCTGGGAAACTCTAACATTATAAGAAGTACTTGACTGCGAGTTAATATAGAAACTGCGTGCTTAGCAAATCCTTGGAGAGGCTCTCAGAGAGGAAAAGAACCTGCGAAGTCACGAGTTGAGCGCACGGTCGAAGGATAATTGCAGGTTAGGCTCTGACTCAGACCAACAGAGCCCTTCATCCCAACCGTTGGTACTGGGATCGCCTAGGAGGATGAAAGTCAGTGGGATCAACGCCGCCCTTGTTGTAAAACTGAAACCGGATCCAATACCAAACACCTGGGAGTGCGCAGCGCATTTCAAAGACAAAATTTCTATGCCACACCGCCTCACTAGGCTGGAATCGAGATGGCAATTACGTGAATGCACAGTAATTGTGCAGAACCCTGCAAAGAGATCTCCAATGTTCGAGAAATCTCCGACGGTCGCACTTGGTCGCTGTGAAGAGATGCCTGTTTGATCCGACAGTTTGCTCCGGTTTCAAGCGTGCTTTGTACCCACGTAACAAAGAGAGCAGCAATTTTTCTATTTCTGCCACTTAAGAGCAGTTCCCCTACGCGCTACCCCGCTTGACGAATCTTAAGGTCAGACCTACTTGTGGAGGCTGATAGGGTGATAAGGAATACTCTATTATAGGAGGGCGAGGACGTAATAAAGAGAAACTTCCCACAAAGTCATGCTCCACCTAATCCAAGCTTCAAGTTGTTAAGAGTAACAAAGCTTGTACAGCTCAACGCAGTTAGCGTATTTTCAGAGAAGAGCTTTTATCAATCTGACGTCTTTCCATGATATTTTAGTAATCGGATTGAGACATTAGAATCAGGATTTGGGCTGAGCTGTTATTATCTCCTGTTTTTACGAGATTACCATGGTTAATGACACATCACATTACGTGAGTATATTACTCTTACGTAAACTCCGTCACAGATAACGACGTGCTGGTCCTTAGGGCTATATCTCCCCGCTCCCTTTCTAACAAGTTTTCGCCCTGTAAATGAAGAAAGGGAAGGAAGAGGGTGAAGTTATATACAGCGGTAGAAGGGGGGGGGGTGGGGGCAAACTGAGAAGGTAGCTTGCCTCAGTACCATGGCATAACCTAAAGGTGCACGGCACATTCCGCCATTGTAGATCACAGGCATGGGCTCACAAACAAAAGTGCTGGTGCTAGCTGACATACTATTGAGGAAGAAATCATAAGAAGGCAGACCTCAATACAATAAGACTCTACGCATTGTAGTTGACCATATCCCTAATCGAGCGTAAGAGGACCAAGTGCAGGAGGCGATATTCGACCATTCGGTAGAGAACGCAAGAAAGACAAGAAAGCGACAGTGGAGAGAGCGCTGCAACGCGAGAAAGTTAAGTATCTGCCTTATGGGCCAAGGCAACAAGCTTGAAGCCCTCTTTCTTCGCACTTTTGAGCCCGGACTCTTCCTACGTGGTGGCACGCTCAGGTGATCTACTTGACAGCATGATTGGTTCTTAATCGCGTGGTGTACCTAGGTTAGACAGTAACAAGGACTAATTACAACAGTTAATATCGTGCTCGAGCTGTCTGAGAAATCCAGGAATCTCATGTTGTCTTCAGATACTATGATTTTGAGTGGCTCTCCCCACCGCGCTTTCCCTCTTTCTGCTTGGGCCTTTCGCCCTTCGCGGAGCTGTACATCAAGATGAGCTGACTCGTAACACACTGGTTGGGGTCTTGTGTAGAGAGGGTACAAGGGGTTCAGCTTGGTAGGGGCAACAAATGGTACACAGCAAAGCTGTTTCAGGTCGTCTCGTGAAGACCTGTAAACTCCTGTAAACAAATAGCTCAGTCAAACCATTTGACAGCTTCACAGAAGTTTACAGGTCTCACCGAAGTACAATTTAATAATTAATATGGACTAGCAAAAGGAACGGGCGGAAGTGCGAAATGCCGCTTTCCGCCCCCTCCCCCCCCCAAGCAACACCGCCCTGCCAGGACAGAGCAGCAACCATACGAGCACAATAGGTTCTTACCTCGAGACCGTTGGCTCCCCTTTCATGTCCCCCCTAACGAGTCCTCTGTCTCACCGATCGAGGATAAATATGACGAAAAAATCGCAGACGAACGAGCAGACAAACAGGAAAACTCGTCAGAGAGACAAAATGACGCATCTAATAAGCGATCAACAAAATAAAGGGATTCATTCATAGTGGAACCGTAGTACGAACGAAAATATACTGAGCAAAATTCCTACTTCCTACGGCATTGAACGCCGTGCAGTACACCTCCCGTGGAATATGGATTTCATTTCAATGGACAGACTCCGGAAAAAGGGATATTTCACGAATTCCCCCGTTGTTCTTTTGACCTATGGCTTCGACAGAGTGCTTACTACCAGGGGTCCAAAGAATTCTCGGTATCGAAGTAGTTCAGCACTGACGAAGGAATTTGAATCATTTCAATAGGTTACAACACGCCCTGAGGGTATAAATGCAGGATTCCATTGGTTATCATCAATGTTATTCTAGTTATCCTTGGCGAAAGAAGACCAAAACAAGTGATGTGACAATGTTTAGAAAATGATTATTGATTAAAATCGAGAAAGTGAAAAGAAATCATGAAAATTATAAGAAAATTGAGAAAATATTGCCCCTTGTCCCCAACCTAAAAGAAGATCATCGTGGAAAGCTTTGCCTGACGATGAAGAGCTCAAGGCGGCAACTAGCGCACATTTCGGGGACAAGGAGGAAAAATAATTTCAGAGGGTATCGAAAAGTTAGTTCCCCTCCTAGCGGACAAGTGTGTTGAGGTCATGAGAGACTACACTGAAAAATGAATTTCATTCATAATCTTCTGCCTTTTCCTTCATTCTTATACCGAGAATACGTTCAAAACCGCTCGTATATGCAGGGAATGTTTTTGAAATATTTTTCAAAATGTGGAAAACATCAAGGGGAACCAAAGGTATTTATTGCAAAAACACTAAATGCCGGAGAGGGGTCCAAAATTTTCAAGCCACTATCGGAGTTTACATGTCTCACCAAAGTTAGCAAAAAGAACTAGCGGAAGTAGGTAACGCCCCTCCCAGGTCGAACGGCCCTCATTTTTATAAGACATTTCTCGTTGTTCTTCAATTATTCAAAATATCCATTAAAGAGTGCAACTGGTCATCGCTGATGAAAATCGTGACATGTTTCTCCACTTTTTTTTTACATACATTGACATATTTCGGTTCGAGAAACAACTTTACTGGGGCCAATTTCCTTGCTAATGTTCAAGCAGCACTTAGAAAGAGCGTCATTTGCCTTTTAGGGATACCTACAACTAGACGATACGATGTGCTTACTGTGTCCCGCTATCCCGGTTTGTTCATAGGAGTCGGCCTTGCTTCCGCATCAACTCACAAACACATCTTGCCGCGGCTTAGTGGAAGGAAACAGGTCTCATCCTCTTCACCCACCTCTTTTAAACCTGAGTCTCCTTGGAAACTCGTTCAGGGATCAGGTGACTTACCAAGAAGCTTCAGCAGGCAACGTCAAGAAATGAGAAAAGTTGAGGGGATCAAAAAGGAGATACCAATCATGAAGAGTACATCGGAGAAACCTTTCTTCATTTCTGTATTATTTCTATTGTAAATAGAAACGTTATAGACAACTCGAGATACTCCGGGATCTAATAAAACATGAAAAAAGAAGAAGTAGGAAAAAAAAGAAAAAGGTAAGAAAAGCGTTAGGTACACAGGGGATGGGTAGCTGAAACTACACTGCTCACGGAACGCACCCTGGATCTTAATTTGCTAGAAATCGCGAGGAATATGGTTAAGGTAGACACTAGGATACTACTTTTAACAGTTGTATCTTCGGAATATCACACTGGGCACATCCTGCTGCTGAGGAAGAGTTTCAGAAAAGTACGACACCCCTCCCAATTCCGTCATATGCTACGCGCCCCCCCCCCTCTCCATCCTAACTACTATCCTGCCCCTCTTGCCAACTTTTCAAGATTCCTACCACCTCTTCCGAAATTTCCCCAAAAATGTTCTATTCCCCCCCACTCCGACCAAAAATTTTGCCTTCAGTTGGGAGGCGTACATCATTGGTTGGGGATTTTAGCTGACTCCGTACGACACCCCCCCCCATTCGGCCCCTGGTTCCTCCTCATCGAATCGAGCCGGCCGTGGGAGCGGGAGCGGGGGGGGGCAGGGAAGGGGGGGGGGCTGTATAGTAGCCATGAAACGGGAAAGTCACAAAAGTCAACCACCACTGCTCCCCACAATGTCAAAGCGTAAATACTACGACCCTCCCTCCCAACAACGGCCAAGTACGACCCCCCTTTAGAACGTCCGTGAAACGAGAAAAACCAACTATCAAAATAAATTTTCTCTAGCCCTAAACGACCCCCCCCCTCTATTGGAAATTCCCCAACAAAGGTGTGCTCTGATTGGGAGGGGCGGAGAGGGGGAGGGGGGTATATAGCACCAGTGAAACGGGAAAAACCGATCGCGAAAAAGGCGGCAAACCGCGACAACAAGCGAATACGACCACCTCCTCCCTCCCCTCCCCCTCCTGAACTCTGCCAACGGTTTAAATAGCGCCCATGGACAGGAAAATCAGTACCAAAAATTTTTTCTAAGAACAAGTACGGATCCCACCCTTGGCGAATGAACATGACTTCCTTCCCCGCACAGGATTCCCAATGTACCTGATCCCACAGCGCTTGAAGATGAACTTGATCGTCAAGGATGAGTCCAGTACTAGAGCGAGAGTGTCTCAGAACCTGCACGCGAGCTATTGTAACCTTGAACTCCCGCTGCTTCGGGCAAATACTGTATGTAGACCGTTTTGAGCTCGACTGCGATGACGGATGGCTTCATCTCCAGGAAAGTCAGAGTAATTGACCATTTGTCTTGCATGTATCTTGTCACTGTAGGAGGGAGGCGCTATGAACAAGGTGTCTTTTTTTACCCCAATTTTTCTCCACAGCCTTATTCAACATTTTGGGAGCGCCAAAATCGAATGTCTTTCATGTCAGTTTCTTATTGCGCAATGACATTTATAGCCCATTTTTCGTGTAAAACAAATGTTATGGCTATCGTTCACTGGAAAATATAGAATTTCTGCTGTGACAGGTTACTCCTGTTTCAGCATACTGTACCACAAAGCCGATAATTTGTTGCGAAAGTTATATAAGCTTACATTCAACCATATAATATCAGGGTTATCAAGTGATTTTAAACTAGAACGCCCATAAAAAGGACTCGAGGTGGCACTGGTGCAGTTGACGGGCCTGTCAAACTGAAACCTGGGCCATTTCATAGGTCATGCCACCCACAGTGCCCTCCGGCCGCTCTGTTCACCATCACGCTTTCGAACCCTTTCGCACCTTTTCGAAATTTTCTTGAAGCATTTTATACAAACGAATTGATTGATTTTATACAAATGAATCTCTTTCCTTCCTATCTAACGGCTATTACTGCTACTGTCGTGGAATTTTTCTTTTTTTGCAATATTTCTCAATTTCGTTGCCGTTTAGATAGAGATCAAATATCAAATAAAAAATGTTGGAACGACAGTGACCAAAAATGCAATGCAAAAATAAAAGTCAAAAATTGGAGGGCCAGAACTGTCACTCAGGTAACTTATGAAACAGTTCCGTGTGAGCTCGAAGTTTTGCTTTTTCTTTCCAGTTTTTTGAGTTAAAGCTCAGAAGGGCGGTGGCAGAAGGGGAGGCATGATCCCGCCTTTGTTCTACCAATGGATCGGCTGGTGATCAACTTGGAAAGAAACGAGCCAGTGGTAAGAGCCGCGGGTGGGATACTTTAGTTACTCGGACGAAGGGGCGTGCAGTATGAGTGTGCCAGAGCCAAACCCGTTCTCTACCAGTTGTTGAAGCAGGTATGCGGCAACAGTTGGTAGAATACGAGTAACACGACGATAATGTACAGTCTTTTCAATTACCCGCTTCAGCAACCGGTGGAGAACGGGTTTGGCACCGCGCCAAATTCATCCCGCCTGACACGCCCCTTTATTCGCAGCGAATTACACTATATGTCCATCCTCTTTGGATTCGACCCGACTAAGGCCAATCAAAATGAAATCCGTGTGGCCCTTCAATTTGAAAGCAAAACTGCTTGAGACTTTTAAGGAGCTGCACATAGAAATTGTAGCTAGCAGAAGCAGTAGAAATACTAGGAACAGGATACGGGAATTCAAGTGAAAGAAATTTAAACGACCAATATTGAAGCAATATGATGGAGCAGGAGCATGAAGTTTCTCGGAGTGGTTTTCTGGAGGGCGTCTAACGAGATTACATTTGCATACATTCCAGGCATTGAACTGCATATGAAATCAGCCCATGGTTTTGAATTCCACTGTTTATATGCTGATGTAAAACTTTGAAGAGAAACGGCAAACAGCGCTCGCATGGATAGTAACCGTTTAAAAAAAACCGGCACACAAGAACAAACATAACACTCCATACCCCAGAGGTGGATAGGGCGTGGCAGCGTATTTCGTATTACGTGACATGGGATGCACTTTTCGTAGCATATTTCCATGTGAGACCACTGGAACCTACCCAGTGCTGCACAAAGACCGATTACAATTGTCCCAAGACGGTGATACCCGCCGAAAGCAAAGCCGCTGCCCGATCCTTATGAAGCCCACAACCACGCCCACCGCAGCGCTGTGATATGGAGTGCAATCATATCCAAATACGCTTCCCGGTAGGCACGACTCCAACTAAGGGTCAAATGATGGCTCCCTTTTCAGAGCGCATCATTAGTAGAGATATTGGCCCAGCCCGTTGACCCTTGCTAAAGAGTGCTTTGGTGCGACCCCCGAATTCCCTCCTCACGAGCTGTCGAGCGAGTGAGGGGGAGGGGCAGACAAAGGGGGGGGGTGTATAGAAAACACGAAACAGGAAAAAACCACGAAAAGTCAACCTCTCTCAGGAGGCCAGAACAAACGACCCTCTCCTCTCCCAACAATAAGCAAATACGACCGCTTCTCTCTCTTCCCTCCGGCGACCAAACGATCCGCCTCTTATTGAACCCCAACGATGATATGCCTTGTCCCTTTTTGGTCACAGAAACGTGAGCGGCAAAAAGAAAGACGAGCTCATTTTGCCACATTGGTAAGGAAGAAGAAAAAACCAATCGATATTGCTGCATTTCATGTGAGAAAACCAATCGATATTGCTGAATTTCAGGGTGCTTCTATTCATTCAATAAGCAGGGGCCACACTAAAAATCTAAATCTGCTCACTATTAATATTTACCAGTATTGCTCCGCATTGCTCATAGCATATGCATATTCAATGAATCACGAAAGCACGGAAACTTTTATCAAAATTGCAAATTTATGGTGCAGGTTTGGACAAGTTTAGTTTTTTGAGCAAAAAAAAACCTGAAAAAGTGAAATGCTTCGATGCTTTACCAAAGTTCACACGCGAATAATTGACCAAGTCGGCTTTGTGTGCTTCGGCAAGCTTTTCGTCGTGCATAGGGAATAAATCCAACAACCAAAGGTGAATTTGAGATCAACTCATGGGCTTTCAGAGCTACCTTTTCGTAATCGTGTTGGTGTTCGCAGTAATTGGAAAATACACAGGAACAACAGAAATCATGGCATATTTCAGCAAAGTGGGGGCGGAGCAGTTTTGAGGGGAGGTGTTTCTTCGACCAATGATGACCACAATGCCCTCCGAAGACTGCGGAAGTAGCATTATATCCGATATCGTGGGCCAAGTCCCTGTATAACAGGCTTTTACAAATCAAGTAGCCAAGTGCTGTGTCTTTGAGAAGAGAACCTGTGCAGCGTTCAATTGTTTTTGCAGAAACACCTTTCAGAAACAATCCACGTCACAGCTGGAGTAAAACGCCGTTTATGACGTCCAAACTGTTATCACCTGTACAAGTAATTACGAATAGTGTCTAGAAAAAGAAATTCAGAATATAAATGAATATTGCACACATGACATAGAAATGTTGCGAAAGACTAGGCTTAGAAACGGGGAATGCTGAGAAGGAATTGAGCTGAGAAAGGTGTGAAAGGGGAAGGGCCCAAACTTGGTTTTTTCGATCCGCACTTCCCAAAATTACCCAGAACATATGATTGCCAGGGCACATCATCGTTGGAGAATTCCCCGGAAGGAGGGTCGGTAGCTAGCGGAGGGCGGGGGGGGGGTCGTATTCAGTCCGAGAAAAATTTTTTTTTGATAATTGAATTTTCATGTTTCAGGGACATTATAAAGAGGTGGTCGTATTTGCTCGTCGTTGAGGAGGGGGGGGGGTCGTACGGACTCGACCAAAATGCCCAACTAGTATGTGCCCTGATCATTGTTGTGAAATTCCGAACGGGATGGGGCTATATTTTGTTGCCATGAGAGGAGGGGGTAGTTTTTGGCCTTGGGACTTATTAATTGGCATTTTTTTCCTGATTCACGCGCCCTGCTCTGGAAACGGTATAGTGGCAAGTGGCCTACGTAACCACGTGTAGGCTTCAGTGGTTTTGGCTCCCGCCCGGGTCAACAAAGTTTACTCTTACCCGGTGACGGTAAATTGATACCAGATTCGTCTGGGATAAGAAATACTTTGAAGGTGGGCGGGCTCAACGGCGAAAGTTTCACCTTTCGAGCTTTGTTACGCGCCTCGCAGGTCATATGATTAAGTGGGGGTTTTGTTCGAATCCGTACCACCCCCAGGGGCGCGCCTTGATACGCCTTCCCTCTAGTTCCCTACTCTGATTCTGATACGGTCGAGCTGGAGGAGGGGGAGGATCTGTAGCACATGTGAAAGGGGGAAACCGCGAGGAAAAAACGACCCCCCCCCCCTCCTCTCCCAACAGCGAGCAAATACGATCCCTTATGGCGTCCGTAAAACAAAGGAAAACAACTAAAAATTTTGTCGGACCAAATACGACCCCCACCCCAGCGACCATCTGCGACCCCCCCCCCGTTGGGGAATCCTCAACGATGATGTGCCCTGCCCGCATTCCAGCTGAGGTCGGTGGTGCGGGAATTTTAATGATCGTGACAGCTCGTTGAAGGTGTCCAAGTCTTTCTCACTTGTCGTGACTACCAGCTTCAGTTTTGTTCAAAAACTTCCACACCAAAACTTTTATAGATCACGATGACGTGCCCTGCAAGGACTCGCATAAGACCGGGAACGAGTGGCACATTGAAAATTATGATTACTACTGTTCAACAAAAAGAACGATCTATTAGAGCTTCTCACTTCTGAAGAGTCACCACTTGTTGCTGATACCTACATAACTACTGGTTCCCGCAAGCGCTTGAAAGCCGAATATAATGCCCACATATCCTTGACAAGGGCATACATCCTGACCACGAGATTTGTAATTGGAACTATTGTGTGCGGATGTGGGAGCCCACCAGCTAGGTGTCCACGAGCGGATGGCGATTCAATCACGCAAAAGTACAAACTTTTACATACTTTAATCGAACAGTTGAAAGTTCGGAATGAATTCCATGCACTTGAGGGTAAGTGATTGCCAGCAAAGGAATAGTGCAATAGAATAGTGTTCTTGGGAGTTGCTACTAGTAAGAAACTAAGCGGTAATTTGTAATGATAATAAAACTATGACGTCATCGGCGTAGAATGTCTATCTGAAGTTCGAACAGGGCATTTTCTACCATGGGACCGTCATTGAAGGGGGGGGGGGGATATTTGGCAGCTGGAGTGGGTAGGTGGGGGCGTGATTGCCTTTATGAAAAATGTTTCAACTTGCTGACTCTCCAGAAAATTGGTGGGAAGTTGGGAAGGTTCAAGAATATTGTATACAGGAGGGTTATTGGTGGGGGGGGGTTAGGTTCCAGGGGAGGGAATTCCGAGTGAGAGTCATATTTTGCTAATTTCCTTCTCAGGGAGAGGAGCTGGTGCTCTGCATCTGATGCCCTCACGTGGTTTTACGTTACTACAATATATACGTAGTTTACAGTAGGTTCAGCTAAATCATTGTCAAACATTTAATGAGCTGTTTAAAACCTACATGCGGCAAATATCTACTTGAACATTTTCATAAATTTATACTAACCTTGGTTATACGGCTTACGGAATACTATGGTAAACCCTTCAATCATTTGACTACATCAAAAAATAGGAATAGCGCGCAGTTTGGCTTGGTGGGGGGTGCACTTTAGCTACTTCTCATCGCCAAGTCGATTCATTAAGTAAAGTGCTGTAAAATCTTGTGAAGCCATAAGTGATAGCCGTCAGAACTTGTACAGTCTACTTTTCAGCTCTAGTAAAGAATACCTATCAACTCTTGTAAAGCAAAACACGCGACGATGGGAAGTAGCGAGGGTGCAAACCCCCCCCCCCTAAGCCGAACTGCGTAATGAATGCTTCTAGAAAGTAGGCTATTATGAAGAAGATTGTTTGAGATATCTGGGATAATGTCCGGGATTGGCGAGAGCGATGCTGGGCAATGATCCAGATCTAAGCACGAGGACCGGTGTGTATGACGGTATGACCACGTCCTCCGCGTTGCTACCGGAGGGAGAGAAGTGGGCGGAGGGTGCCAGCAGATAGCAATCGCGGCTGATGAAGGAGGAGCGACAGCGCGACGCATTTTCGACTTATCTACTAGCAAATCGGCAACGTCCAATGGAAAATCCGTCGGTGGCGACGACCACGACGACGGGGTGCTGTCTGATGCGATTAGCTGACGTCGTCACATTTTTGCATGAATTTCGAAATTACCAGTCTACGACTTGAAACTGAAATGACACGTTAGAGGCGACGGCACGCGCCACATGTCATCGCCGATAAATCAGTATTCGAAGGTCACAAAAGTTCCCCACACTTAGGGTACGATATAAAACTTCCCTACTGATCTCGATAACCATCTAGCAATTCCAGTCGTGAAGCTTTTCGGAACAAGCGCTCAAGCCGGGAAAGGAAGCCGATTCCAGCAGAGCGTTAGCAGTGACGGTTCATTGCTTCCAGAAATATAAAATTTTAATCGCCTCCTTAAAAGGCATACGAGGGCCGGGAAGGTACTTGACTAAGAGGGACGGTTTGGTGAAAGAGTTGAAATTCGTGGATTCGAAAGACAGAGTTCGCGATGCGCCAGCAAAAAGTTTGTAGGTGGCGCGGTTGAGAAAGAGAAGTATGCGCTAACTGACTCGCTCGTGAAGAGAAATGGAAAGGAAACCGTAAAAAACGCTCCAAGTAACACCCTTTCTGTGACAAACGGGAGGCAACGAATCGATGTGGTATCATGCGAGAGGCCAGAGAAGGCAGCGAGAGAGCATGCAAATGAAAGAGAACGTAGATAAGACCTGTCAACGTGGGTGGAGTCACTTGAGCAACCTTGCGCCTCAACGCCGCTACCTTAACTTTCTGACGTAAAACGTACACAGGATTGTTCGTTGCAGTACACACTACCTCTCTATACGATAAGCTTAGACAGTTATACCTGATCGAAGGTTCAGCCTTTAACGTTGTGGACGATGGCAGACAATGGTGTCTGCCAGTATTTTTTCTAAGAATAAAGATGGACGAGCAGCCAAATTTGTTGTGAACGTGTCCCTGGGAGGGGGGGGGGTGCTTGTCCCTGTGAAATGAATACCACAGCTGCTGAGCGCAAACTACCTGGCGCCCGCGCCAAAATACCACCAAATTAGCTAAATGTTTGTCCCCTGGGGTAGTTTGGCGCCGTGAACACGAATATCACAATCGCTTGCCACGAAACCGCCTGATGATGATCAAGAACTATTTTGTATTGACATCAAATATGAAGAGCATTTTAAGGCTTGTACTTCATTTTTACCTGCAATAATTATAGTTCACTTTGCAATAATACATTCACGCAACACAATATAATACATATGCAATTAATCAACAGTTGTGAATTTTTCGGAGACAATCTAAACAACAGCATTTGCGTTACAGAGCGTTGTCAACGTAGCGTAGCGCCTATGGCGCGGGCGCCAGACAGTTTGAGGCACAAGTCATGAAAAAATGGCGAAAAACTATCATCCTAGCGCCTATAGCACGCGCCAGGCAGTTTTGGGCCAAGGAGATGTAATATTCCTCTTCAGAAGGTCAAACTACCCCGGGAGACAGATTTTCAGCCAAATCTGCTTCCAGTGAAAAGCATGGTAAAAATTGCACTGATTTCGGAGGACTGGAGCAATGAAAGCTAAAATGTTACGAAGATCAAGTTTCGTATTCTCACCTTTTGCATTACTTGAAACATTTCGACCGTAGCCATTCATTCATTCAAAAATTACTAAATTTCTACGAAGAAACACGTGCCGTCCTCCCACGGGCAATTCATGAAAAAAAAACGCCTCGTCGTCAACGTGCTAATGCCCGAATAAAGGTTGGAAATGGAAACTGGCCTATCAGTGAAGAAAGAGCGAACTAAACAGTAGACGACCCATTGAAGAAGGCGTCGTGGAAGAGTATAGTTCTTGGCCCAGAGACAAAGGATTAAAGAATGGGAGAGCGAGCTGGAAAACGAGAGACTATAACGGTTGGTCCTGCATAATGAATGAAACACGTGCGTTCATAGATGAAAGAAAATTTGCATATACATCCCAGATGGGTGGAGCAACCTCTACAGGAGGCGTTTCTTCAACTTATGATGACCGTAGCGTCCTCGTCGTACACGAAGCCGCGAAGTAGAGACAAGCTCCTGAATGCGGTGAGGGCAACTTTTAGAAAGAAGGATTGCTACGCATCAAGTAATGAAGACATGTGTCTTTTAGCGCAAAAGCAGGCCATTAACTGCCTTAAAATGATCCTAAGTGTTATAGTATTGGCTAGTCGCTCATGCGTAATAAGGAAAATATGAACGAAAGGTGCAGCAAGGTATGATATGTAGCGCGACATAAAATGCGTGATGGATAGTACAGAAATGCATTGATTGAGCTATGCAAACAAGTAAATAACAAAGAAAGTATATCGATCAAAGGATCAAGATCGATATGATCACACCGTACAACTACATTGCACCTTACACTAAGTTGCGTAATTCCATCCTTTAGCGATTGCACACGCCGAAATTCTACGAAGTTTAATCCAGCCGTTTACTATACTTCCCCAAACTCTCTGTTTCCTTCCTCTGCTGAACGCTAGTGGACGCTGGTGGACGCTGGCACGCGCCAGATCGATGCCTATACTTCCCTGGACCTTCAGACACTGGCAGACGCAGGTGGAGGCTGGTAGAAACCAGACCAGTGACTATACCTTCCTAGTCGCTGAAGCTGCCGGCCACCGGAACGCTAATGGTCGCCGGTGGACGCTAGTAGACGCTGGTGGGCTCTGCCGCAAGATATCAACAGCCTTACTGGAGAAAAGGAGGTGCCACTGAAGCAAATTTGCACCTCAGCCTTTCCACCTTACAACTGTTCAAAGCGGAAGTGGTATAAGGTTGTCCACTGTGGACCACATTACCTCTCCCATGCGATATTTTACAATTACAATTGAGGACCGTCCCTTTTTTATGACGACAAGCAGCGAGTCGCAATGTCTACCTTAGTGAAGCCAAAACTTACTTGGCCTAGGCTATCCGTGCCCTCCCCCCCACTCTTCCACGAGGGTAACCTTTTTGCTGACGGAAATGCCTCGCTCCACTCGCGCTAGGAGACATATCGCTACAGGATAACAGAAAGAAAAAAAAGAGAAAGCGATATTCATTTCAGGAAGAATGAAGACAAAATAGGCACAGCTTTTTTCTCGTGAACTTCTTTTCACTTCCTTATGAGAACATCTCAACCCCAACGACCTAGGGTATACTTGATAACCGCTGTAGGAACTTTTCACAATAGGGGCAGAACGAATTTCTTAGGAATTTTTCAGGAGAAGGCCCTCCTATAGAGAAACCATCCCCACATTAAAGTGGTGTACTGCCTGAAAACACCGGGCACCTAGCACAACGAAAGTGGAATTCCAATTTTAGACGAACTGGCAAGCAAGGCGGAGGTCAGATAGAACACTGTTTCCTTCGCAAGTGCCTTTCCTGGAACATGCATTTATTGCAAAACTAGTGGAGCGTGAAGCTACCACAATTTTTCTGCAACATGCGCCAAGCCTTAAGTGGAATCTTTGAATATCCATAAAAGGACGTGGGCGCAATAACCATTGTCATTTAGAAGCTGGTCTGCTTGGTAGCCAAAGGCTCTGCAAAAAGATTATACATCGAGCATCACTTCCAGAATGAATATCTCGTTCCTGCTGGTTTTATTAGAACTTTTTGCAAGGAATGTTGGCTATGGCATTTAGCATGTTTTTTTTTCAAATAAAGGGCATATAAATGCTTTGTAATGTACACATAAAGACGTAATGACTCGTACGAAGCATTGCTGAAAACTTGTTCCGATCAAAAGCTCAAACTGCAGCCTATGCAACTTCAGCCCCGATCTGCTTTTTCGTGCATACACGTACTTAAAGACACAGTCTGCGATTGTAGATCGTGAGCAACTGAGTTCAAAAATCAAAGTATCCGTGCCAATCGAGTTCGCAGTGCAGAAGAAAACAGAAAAAACCAAACTGAATAAGACTCTTCTTTTTGCAAATGACCATAGTTAGTGGACGAGTTTACGGTGGTCGAGATCAAGATGCATGCAACACACGAAACATGTGGCAAGACAATCGCGTCACTGGTGGGCGCTTTGGTGGGTGCGACGTCGCGTCGCGATGTTTATAGGTCATAGATTTTCATTCACAACGGCGCAGTTTGCCGACGGGGAGGGTCCATTTTGCACTTTCGTTGCTTCACTAGTTCTGTCTACAAGTCTCACAACATTGAAAACTGTGAACTCTTGTGAAGCTGGAGCGAGCTCGGTAAGCCATCATGGTAAAACCTGTCAACTCGAGAAGAGGCTGTCTAGATAGGTTGCCACGTTGACGGGAAGTCGTTCAAGTGCAAAATGCCCCCCCCTACCCGTGGCCAAACACCGCCTCCTACAACATGTGACCAAAAATAACAGTAAATGTGTACGATCTCGCAGCAGCCTACTTGAAATCCGGCTCTCCAGTCGAAAAGCTTACGGAAAATAACGGCACGCGACAGACGACGTTCTACAGACAAGGGAGGTGGAGGGCGGGGCGGGGGGTGGAAGGGGGGGGGGGGAAGGGAAAGACGGAGAAATAAATGGTAGAAAGAGCTTGGGTGCGGATAGGGGGGAAAGCACGAGAAATAATCATGCCGTGAACGAGTTTCAACGGCATTTACGGACAACACCGCACCTTGGGCCCGACACCGGCCCCATGTTTAGACCCAGCAACCGCTCTCTATATTCTTCTCCGCAGAGCGGCTTTTTCCCCAATGTTGCCGAAGCGCCCACCTCACATCAGCGCGGGTCTGGGGCCAAAAAAAAGCATTTTCCTTCCATGACTTTCAAGCGCATATAAGTTACACATTATTAAATTTTTATTCGGACCATTTTTACCCACCATATTAAAGAGCCACATTAAATACTATAAGTGTACGCCGCACATAGCCTTCTGTGAGCGAGTCGCCATCTGAGAGGATTCGGTCCCGCGCGAAGTGATGTGGTGGGTGATAGCCGGAGTTGAAAAGCGACGATCGTTGATGTCTCCACCACCGTTGACCACCCTATTGAAACTTCCGCCAAACGGGTTAATTGAGGGGATTCCAGAGTCAGCTTGACCTACTTGGATATTCGCACCTTGTTTGGCGAGTATCGCCCCTAAATCCCTTCCAGAAGGCGAAGAGTTTTCTCCATGTCCCTCCTCTTCGAATCTCATGTTGTGGCACCGACATGGTGTAGCAGTATTCAAAAGTTTCCAAGAAGGTTACGGGCGACGATATGTGAGAAGGATATTTCTTTCGCCGAGTGCCCCGATGTAGCACCAAGCGCCACACCCTCAGTCATGGGCTGCCACGGAAGAAAATATTCGGTTCAATCCATTCCAGGTACGGCCGGTCCACTACCATCGAACCCGCGCCTTTTGGTGAGTGGGGGGTGAATGATATGATGTCCTGGACCTTGCGACGTAGCGCGAGCTGCTCTGAGGGGCTCGCGTTAGTATATTTCGCCGTCGTGGCCTCTGAGAAGAGGTTTGCATTGTGGTTTTTTCCAACGCTTTCATATTTACTAATATTGACCCTTCCCCCCCCCCCCTCGCACAGCCGTTCACGCCGCTAGACAGCTCGATGAGCAAGTTTAGAGAAGAAGTAGGGCAGGGGTCTGTACAGACTTGACTTGTTAAAAGTTGCTCTTAACTAGTGATGTAACCCTGTCATTTCGATCTTTATCAGAGACTCGCGCGAATTAAGGGGAAGTCGTATTAAGCCTACCTTTTTAAGGGAGGGGCGTCAGTCCGACTCGACCTGAAATCGCCAACTTAAATGATGTGCCCCTGATTTCATACGACAGAAAAAACTTGGAAAAAGCAGCGAGTACTCTAATTTAAGTTATTCGCAGAACAACTCCGATCTTCCCCATAGACGTGTAGTGGACATGTACCTACAGCTTAATTTTTTGCATCGAGAAATCTATAGTTTAGAGTTTGAATAATGCTTCGTTTTCAAATATGCTGTTGGGATGCTCACCATTACTTCTTGTCGTTTGATTTGCGCAGTTTTTCTTTGAAAATATTAATATTTGTGTTCATATCGCCCACTCAGCTACAAAAAATGGAACAGCGTTGAAGTGCGTTTATAATATAGGGTTGTTCGAAAAGCTATGCGATCACTTTGACCAAATTTTTCGGTACTAAATTTTCCGTCCACTAAAAAAGGCAATCTTCATATTACACAGGGTACCCCTGCGTCATCCGGGCAGTTGATTAGGGGCGCTCGTCAAAACGGGCCGCAGCGCGTGCCAGGAACTGATTTGCTTTTTTCCAGGCTAATTTAGTCATTTTTTTCCACCTGTGACCGATATAGGAAACGGCTATCTTGTGAAAAGTAGCCAAAACAGTGCAAAATTGGAAAAGTATGACTAAATTAGCCTTGGAAAAGACCAAAGTATGTTCTTGGCAGCGCCGTATGCGCGCGCCAGCCTTTGAACGACTGCCCTAATCGAACTGCCCGGATGACGAGTGGTAACTGCAGTTGATGACTAGGACTAGGGTTTCCCTTTCTCTGCAGAGGCTTCTCAATTTCCAATCTCGATAGAACTTACAGCAAACGATGATAAAAAGAAGTAGGCTGGACTTATCCTTCGAGTTTAGGTCGATTTTGCGGGTCGATTTTTTCGTTTTTTAAAGGATGCGATAGTGGACCAAACGCATGGTGGTAATTAGAAGCTGGCTACTTTGTTAATAGCCTGATGCAGTTCGTGATTTTATGATCGAATCATAACTTTTCGGCGTTGGCCTGGGATCCCCACATGCGGTCTTTGCATGCCGAGTAGCTAGAAAAAAAATTGAGTATCTTCTGAATGAATTCCAAGCGTGACAGTCATCCCATATTTTAAAGTCGATGAGCGTGGACAGTGCGTCCTCCTTCCAACAGCGGTTGCTGTATCCGCTGATTACCGCTTTTAAGTCCACCAAAACACACTGAAAATCTTTATCCCACGCACATCTGTTTTGGCCAAGTGATCTTTCATGTTCGAGAGATCCTGCGAGGGCATGTGGCATGATGTACGGCAAGGTGACTCCCAACACTCACTACAACCACCCAAGGTCTCACAAAATTCTTTCGCTGTGTGTCACAAGGAAAAGAAAACTCAGTCAACGGTCATTCGGTATGACTGGGTCGGCACGGGTCCAACTCACAGAGGCATCCCTCACAAAATTTTCTCGATCACCGAGATTGCGGAGAAGCATGGCAGTTGTCTTGCTCAGGTCGGTAGCGCTAGAGAGGCTTGCTCAACTTTACTGGTGGGGTTACCTTCGGCTGCGCCTCAAGAAGTTGTGTAAAGGGCCGTCATTCTGTGTCCGGTGGGCGGCGATCTATACATTGCTTAACACGATGTTAAATAAAGTCCAGCCTGGAAGCGCTGACCGCTACGCCATGGCAAGCGATATCCTTCCACAAGACAACGTAAGTATTATGGCTTCTCGACTACGGCGGAGTGGCCCCCCACAGGAACCCTATATATGGGATAGGTCGAAAACTACCTCGCGTTTCTGAGGGACTTTTAAGCCTTTGAAAACTTCCACCACAAGTCATGATATACCATAGTGCAGGAAACCCCACAGGACCCTGCACTATATCAGGGATAAAAACATCCAAAATGATTTTTTAGGTCTTTTTTCTAGGACAATTCAATCAAAGTGGTGCGCGAGGACTTTACGAACAACCTAATAGAAAGATGAGGAGTAGTGAAATGTGTAATGGAAACTGAAGTAAAACAGCTCAAGAGCAACAGGTTTTCCACCCATGAAGTTCATTTGACTAGATTCTCGCGATGTTCCCTAACTGGAGAACATTAGCAGAAGAGGTATAAATAGCCAGAATAACGTTGCTCATCATCCGTAGACAGGCACAAAAATAGCATTATAAAATCACATCCATTTCTGCCTTGTTTACTGCATCACTTAATGCTTGAGCTCTATAGAATGACATATGGAAAAATAAGAGGCAACACTTACATAAAAAGCTTGCCATTTAGTGACACAATGAACGAACTGAAATCCAGAATACAATGAATAGAAGGATTTTACGGGATAACTTTCAGGCATTAGCAAATGTCTGTCAGAATGATGTGCATTACCTACAGTCGTTATTACCGATTTCAGTCGGGGTGTGCACGGTGTCAGTCCTTTTCTCGTCACTCATTAAACGCCCAAACTCTCAAGGATTAGTGGAATGACTGGCGCCACTCCGAACACAGCCCACCTGGCACGCCCAGCATCCGCAGCGAACAAGACTATTTTTCTAGTAAAAGTAGTAATTTTTACTCCACCAGGAGATTTGCAAGTCAGTACTGGTATTACAACAGCTGTTTAACGCCGACGATGGCGCTCAGGATGCTATCACAAGCATGCTGAGTTATAGGTAAATAATAAGATTTCAATAAGATTTAACATGGTATTTTGAATGCTAGAATTCTTAATACACTTTTCTTATCCAAGTTTAGAGGGTGGGAGGGGGACTTGAAGAAGTAGCTTAGTTTCCGTTGCGCACGTGCCCTTAGACGGAAATCAAGCAGTTTGTAAGATTCTTCTGTGCTCACCAGTAAGGGGAAAGTCTTACCCTCAGGGGGCTCGAACCTTTCCTCGAACTCTTCCCGGCCGAGTGCGCCATCCGTTACGCCATCAGCAACTTTTACCAGCTCAGCTTAATGGCTTTAATACCATGGCATCACCCAGCTCGCCTAAACGTGATGAGCTGGAGGCTGAAGTTAAGGCTTGCCCACAACTGCATTATTGAGATAACGCTTGGTACAAGAGAGGGGCACATCATCGCTGAGGATTCCCAGAAAAAGGGGGTGGGTTGTGTTTGGCCTGAGAAAATTTTTTTTGATAGTTGGTTTTTCTTGTATCACAGAAGACATGCAGGGTGGGGCGTATTTGCTCGTTCATGGGAGGGAAGGTGGTCGTGTTTGCCTTGGGAGAGAAATTGCGGCGTCGGGAAAAAATTTTCGCGGTTGCTCAGTTTTCGCGATACTTCCCATTTCACATGTGCTATATACCCCCACCCTCGGTTGACAGCTCGATCCTGTTAAAGGAGGAAACTAGGGGATGCGGGTCGTATCAAGCCACCTTCTAGGGATATTGTAGGGACTCGACCAAAATCCCCAACAATGATGAGCAAGGAAGAGCCTAATGCTCCCAGAAGATCTGGTACCGATTTGCTCTCATTAGAGGGAAAGAGCGTGTGGTTGGCTCAAAAAGAGCCCGGCGCAAGATTTGATTCCAGGACAGCGGACCGTGAAATTGCGGTAAGGTGAGGGTTACGTTTAGAAATTCCTAAGCATCCCAAATAAGAACGGTCTGATGTTTGAAAAAAAGGACGGACAGGCACGTACATTTTCAAACGGTTAGCCGGCGCAGTTTGTCGACGGGGGGGGGGGGGAGATTCTGCTTTCCGTAGATGTGCCGACCCATCTGGGGCCTTTTCTCGAGTTGACACGTTTTAGGATGGTGCCTAGACGATCCTGCACCAGTTTCACAAGGGTTCACAGCTTTTACCAGGGCGAGATTTGTGAACCGGAACTAGGGAATCAATGGTAGTAAAAATGTCCCCCCCCCCGTCGAACAAGCAGCGCCCGGTTAGCCTACAAAAGCATAAAACCAAAAGATCATATATACAACTCAAGTGAAAGGCGCCAAAGATGTTAAGATGTAACGAGAACAAGAAATTCCGGAAAAAAGTGTACGCATGTGCCAGTTTGTCAGAGCGCACAGATCTCATCTGATAAGCAGTCTATCTATACCCTAAGATGCGGTGGGCGTGGCCACTACTTAACTTGAACGCGGCGGCGGTTGTACTTTGGTGGGGTATTTCCATTTTGAGACAATAGTAATCAAGTCATTATCCGACGCGGGATAAGTTCACAATTAGAAACAATTTATCCAACAAATTAAATCCCACGCCGTCTCCGGAAGGAGTACGCAGCCACGCCTACCGGTCCCAGAGATTTGGAATGTATGAGCTTTCAAAGAAGATACACAGCTTTCCTGTAGGTAACCGCGCCTAGCTTTTCTAGCGCTTGACAAGAGCAGGTTATGAAAGGCAACATTGGAAGCGATCTTTCTGGGAATCGTTCCCATTATGCTTGTAACCTTCAGTCGAAATTTGGGTATAATTTCAGCATGCCCGTAAACAGTAGTGGGTTCTGGTGTAGCTGGATTACGTAACTTGTTAAGACAGGTCACACACTGGTTGGGGGATTTCAGTCGAGTCTGTACGACCCCTCCCCTTTTTTTGAGCGCTGATACGACCCCCCCCACGGCCCTCTGTCCCTCCTCATCGAAATGAGCTGTCGAGCGGGGGGGGGGGGAGGAGGGGGGAGGGTGAATAGCACATTCGAAACGGAAAAAGCCGCGAGACAATACGACCCCCCCCCTTCTACCAATTCTCACCAATCCTCAGGTTTTCCCCATTTCCCCTAACCTTCTGCCTTTTTTTCCAAAATTCCCGAAAACCCCTACTTTATCCCAAAAATTTTGCTGTCGAGGGGGAGATTATATAGTACGCATGGGAAAATCACAAAAAGTCAACCACCCTCCTATAATGCCAAAGCGTAAATGCGACCCCTCCCCCTCTCAACGAGCAAATACAACCTCCACCCCCCCCCCCTTATAACGTCCGTGAAGCGGGAAAAATCAACTATCAGAATAAATTTTTTCCAGCCCAAATATGGCTATGGCTATCCAGCTAAATATGGCTATCATGGCGGCCAAATACGACCTCTACCCCTATTGAGGAATCCCAATAAGATGTGCCCTGTGTTAAGACGTGAGACACTTGGTCTACGTGCTAAAAATGACGTGTCACGGGACATAGCACCTTACTGACGGGGTCCTGCGGCATTCAACATTCCACAATTACTCGAATCCATTGCTTTATGTTTCTTTATTTTTGATTTATTTTGCTTGCTGATGCTAGCTCAATATGGTGTGGAGCTTCGTGCTGTGGTTCTTCGGATGGCGGTAATCACAATCCTGCGCAGAGGGGATTTTCATGTTTTGAGCTTTATTTCCCCGCCATGTTCTCGGTATTCTTATGTAGGCATGCGGAGAAATGATTGTGAGCTAGAAGATCAGGCTTTTACCTGAGCCAAGTAGCAAGAAGTTAGTACTAAATGCCTACCGCTATTGTATCATTGTCAGTGGTAATTGTTAACCACGTATTGAGAATTGGCAAAGACCCATCATTTACCTTTATGTGTTAACAAGTTGGAGCCAAATGGCGCCGGTAGCAACGAATGTTTGGCTCGGCGTCAAACGTGTTTTCCTCAAGTTGTTGAAGTCAGCAAGCGATAAGACATTACTTCCAATCTATGTGTCAAAGGTTTTCCACCAAACGTTGTGGCTTAACCGCTTCAACAACCGCCGAAGTACAGGTTTGGCGCCGCGCCAAACCCCTACTCACGCCTCATACGCCCCTTCATCGGCAGAACAGGACTGTACCTCCTTCTTGAGCGTGTGGCGAGGAAAAAATTGAGATATTAGGGCACTAAATGTCAAACAGAGCTAACTGATTCCTTTCTTGATTTCTTACTTATTTTTGAAAGTCTACTTTTAGGAAGACGAGACGGGTTCAGTCAAGTTTCTTGGGTCTACGCACGCTAATATCGAGCAGAGCACATCATTAGTTCGAGATTTTGGTCAAGTCGTACGACCTCTCCCCTAAAAGGTGACTTGATACAACCCCCCCCCCTAGTTCTCTCTTCTGATCGAGCTGTCGAGCGGAGGGGCTATACTGTGAACTTGAAACGGGAACCGGGAAAGTTTTCCTAATGGGACCTCTCCCCCTTCCCAACAACGACCAAATACAACCCCCCCCTGTTGGGGAATCCCCGACGATGATGTGCCCGATGATACAATTTCAAGCGTCTTTACGATTCCTAACGAAAATTAAGTGTGAAATACTTCCGTCAGAAATTGTCAACATCATTTTTTGGTAAGTCATGGAAATCATTTTTTCTTGAAAGGCAGCGCCCACGTTCATTTGATGTTCCCGCCCCCTCTCTGGATATCATAGCCTTCCGTATGAGGATACAGTGCGTACCAGTTTCGCATCTCAAAAAGGCGAGAGGATAGCGCCGTTCACTAGTGAAGAGTCGGCCGCCCCGTCCACCTGGCCAGCGTAGGGTCCTATATAAGGATTTTCCATAATTTTTTTTCTGTTTTTTTTTCACTACAGGAACACGTATTACATGACTCCATAGCTCATTATTCTTGAGAGCGGGCTGAGCCTTCAAAGGCGCCTTCAAAGGCTAAGCCAAAGCAGTTATGGCAGCCAGGTGGGCGGGAGCATCCTCTTTACAAGCGGGTGGCGCCATCCTATCGCCCTGAAGTGCAGGACCGTTATCGGCCCGAATAAGCCTCCATTAATGACAAGGAATTCGCAACGGAAAGCAAGGATCTACTCAAAGGCGCCCAAACCGTCAGGAAATAATTTATCGATTCTCTGGACAACAATATGATAAATATTCTGGAACATTCGTTCGATTTTTGTAGTCTCGGAACATCTACTTTCGACTAGATAATAAAAGAAATTTCGCCGCTTGAAAGCAGTTGGCATCATAAATC